>ML266350.1:0-85828 GCA_005239495.1 Nicotiana undulata | reverse complement strand
TAGGGGGGGGGGGGGGGGGGGGATGTAAAGACCTGTAAAATTTATTAACTAACTAAGATTCCCGGGTAGATCCCCATGTTGTTATAACTGCTAGAAATTCTTAAAACGCACCCTTGTGGAGTAAAAAGAACCCCGGGACTTAAAAGATAAAATTTTCCAGAATTGCACAGATCTGCGGTCCACTATGCGATCACAGATCAGGTATGAAGACCGCATAGTGGTCGCATACCTGGATAGCCTGCTGTCCAATTTGAAGACAGCTATGCGGCCCAAGGTGCGATCGCATTTTGGGAATGCGGACTGCATAGCTGCCGCATCATTGCAACTCCATTTTTGCGGAGGAGGTTATGCGACGCACTATGCGATCACATAATAGGTATGCGGACCGCATAGTGGTCGCATACCTGGGCAGTCCGGTTTGCATTTTGGCCCATTTGAGGGCCATTTATGCGACAAGAATGCGGACCGCATAGCGGGAATGCGATCGCATTCCTGACCGCATTTCCTGCTTCGGGGCTTTTAATTTCTAATTTTTATACCCGACCCCAGCCTTATAAAATACTTAGCCCCTTTCATTTTAACGGGTATCTAAATAAAATAGAGAGAAGGGAGAGTGAGTTTAGTGAGAGAAAGTCTCTTTCTTCATCAAATTGGTCCATCATCTCTACTCAGGCCCGAACAATTATCGAGTAATCTTCATATTCTTCACCATAAGATGTAAGTCCCCACCCCATTTCCATTTAATTCTCAGGATTTAGTTAAAAATATAGAACACACATGAATTGGCTTTTGAAGATAAAGCAAAGACCTTGCATGCATGTGATTAACTTACCATAATCTAGTAAAAGGAAGCAAGTTAGAGTAATCTTTCACCAAAAAGGATTTAGTTAATCTAAGGGATCACATAGCATTAGATAAAATTCCCAAATGAGTTCATGATTTCTAATTCTATGTCTAAACATGTCATTTTATAAATTAGATCGAAGGCGATAGAAGGTCTGGTGGGTTGAGAATAGATATTAAAGGGGAATTTCGACTCGAGGTATGTATGGCTAACTTTAATCTTTGAAGAGTTGCCTTGTTGGTGTCCGAGCATTCGGTATGAATTCCTGGTTCGATTGTGTTTGAATCGATTGTCCTATTGTGATGAGGTGAAGAATCATGTTCTATGAATGCCTTAGTTGATTTCTATGTCACCATGCTACTTGAGATTGTGAAATATGATTCTTTGTGCTTACCCTATCATGTGAAAAACTCGTTATATGCTTGAACCTATAGGTATGAAAGGAAGTGTCACTAAATGAACAAAAATGGTAACGAGCCCAATTGTTAAATGTATCCATGTGCTAAAGGCTGTGAAGCAATTGATGGGAAAGAAATGTGAATCGATTTAATTAAGCTAAATGGTTATGGCGTACCGTACTTGATTCACTACTGGGTAGAGATTATTGTGCCTTTGGTTTCACATGGCGGTTTGGTTGTTATTAATTTTATACTCTTAATGCTAGAAGTTCTTCTGATTGAATTATTGATTGTTGTTTCTATTTAAATTATGTCTGGTGGGATCGTGTTGTGCGCCGCAACAGGTGGAATAAGGGTGATATGTTGAGAAGTAATAAGGGTGTAATGTGATTGTACGGTGGGATCGGGTTGCACGCCGCAACAGAAGAAATAAGGGTGGAATGATGAGAAGAAATAAGGGTGGAATATGATTGTAAGGTGGGATCAGGTTGCGCGCCGCAAATAGGAGAACAATTGAAATAAGAAATGTGAAAACCTCATTTGTGATTCTCTTTATCTCTGTGCATTAATTGTTTGGTTTCTTTGACTGCCTCCTATCTGTGCACTGTCTTGATGTTACCTAGAGTAAAGTTTGCCCATACATACTAGTACTATTCCATGGTACTAACGTCTCTTTTGTCGGGGGCGCTACATCTTTTATATGGATGTAGCTGGTTCTATAGCATGTAGCCGAGTCCGCCGATAGTGGTGCCTTCCTTTCATCTCCTCTGCAATTCTAGTGAGCCCTACTCCCTTTCGGGACCGTGTGTAGCCTATGCTATCTTCTTTTGTGTATTTTGTTATTTTAAGGTATAGTCGGGGCCTTGTTGCCGGCAAGTCTACATACTCTCTTCCGTATCTTTAGAGCCTTCGTAGATATTATGTGGGTTGTATATATGTATTTTGGGTAGTTGTCGTACTCGTTCATAATCACGATCCCGTATAGGGAGTGTTGTATTTTAGAATGTATGTTTTGGGAAGATTAAATGTTGAAAATGTTAAAATAGGAAATTTGACTTATGTTGTAAACGCATGCTTTGACTTTATTTTGTTGTTTCACATATAAATGTACATTATGAACACGGGGAAATGCGATGGGTAGGAAAGGCAATCCAGGTCCGCTTGACCGGGTCTATCCGGTTAGGCGCCGATCTCGTCCATCGGTTTTGGGCGCGACAAACCTCCAATCCACCTAGATCATACCTCAATGAGTAACTCACCTCGTTCCTAGTATTGTAGAGGCTCGTGACGTGGTCAGGTACCACAACCTGGGAATTGTTATAGCAGGAACGTGTCTAGTTCATAACAAGTGTTCATTTCCTCTTTACACCTCTACCACGTATTTTGACTATGCTCCTTAGTTAGTGAATTCATTGTGTTAGTGTCATGACATTTGTTGGATATAGATCACGTATTTCAATGTATCACTGTAACACTCCCTATCTTGTGGGATTCTTAAGGGGCTCTCCCTAAAGTTTAATGCACCTCTAGGGTTATCATTGCATCATGTCTGCTTCTCGTGTTATTCCCTCCCTTCGGTAGCATATGGGCACTTTTCAAGTCATAAAATCCATGGTGAACTCACTATAAGCATTCACAAACCATCCATGATTATTTGATAGTGTCTCCATGGGTTCCGTTATCATTAACAATCGGCTTCTAGAATCATTTACTATGCTATTGTTATGTGCGTTACTAGCCTTCATATTCAACATCCTTGGGCGGATAGGGGTTTTATTTGCCTTTCTCCTCAGAGCATCATATTAACCATTAGAACCTCTGTAACCAATGCATGATTTAATCTCATTATTAAAATGTCCTAGGTAAACAATTTCACTCGTGTATGGTTGAAGATAAATAGCCTTACCGCGACCTTTGCCTCCCCACTTCAGGTGGATATTTCAGATTTTGGCTCATATCACGAGCTTTTTGATTTGAAAGACATGTTTATCGTATCTCTAGTCCTCTCATACTGCATCAACTATCGGGAAAGGTTTAAGCTTCCAAAATAAGATTCTCACAAGTGTTCAACTTCCTTTTCAACCTGGTAGGCTTGGGGCGTAGTTTCCTTGTGTCCAATATTATTAGGAGCGTAACGCAACTTCATGCATTTTTTGAACCTCTATCACATTCATGGTTAAAGACTCTTCTCATTTCAAGCTAAATTGATTTTCCCTACACTCAAGGAGGCAATTGGTGTCACACACTTGTCTATTTCTCCTTAAGGCTAACTATTGTCGAACACGACACCTATGCAATAAAACAATTGTTATTGTCCCTTAATAACTTAATGTCTTCCAAGAATAACTTATGCTAACGTCTCTTTCCTCCTGATCATGCCTCTAATATAACACATATCTAAAATGACTCACTTGTTTTACATCTTAGGATCATGTGCATGGTTCCAACATTATCCATCTGTACTAGTTAACTTTATGCCTCATTTGCCGAATCAAGGATGTCATCACAATGATTAACCATGTTAGAGCTATGGGTAGTAACCTTCATGCATCTTAGGATATAACCTCCCTAAAGGCCCTTCTCAACACATTGATGGATTCTTGAATAACTTTAGGCCAATCTCGAACCTCGTTGTTCCCATATGTAATAAATCTATCGAGAGTTGCAGGTTCAAACATGTAAAAAAAAAGCATTGTTCCATGATCAAACATGGCGGGTAGGAAACTCTATAGTCATATTCATTCTAGCACATCGTATAATAACTATTGAAAGTTGCCAAAATTTTAAATTGGGTGTTGAAAAAAGTGAACGGGTTATTCTCCATGTTTTCACCAAGAAGATATAATTGTTTAACCAAAGAATAAGATCCTTTGAATAAAGCTTAATTTAGGATAAACTCGGGTTACTAGTAATCGAATTAGTAAAATAAAGAATAAAGTAGCAATAATTTCGAGAGCAATATGCAAAGAATAAAATAGCTTAGTATCCAAGAATTCAGATGTCCATGTTTGTTACATTTTTATCCCTTTTATAGTGATATTCTCCTAGTACAACGTTTGGATTTCTGCCATGATAGCCTATTTAATGACTAATTATCACATTAATGAGGTGTTACAATGGTGAATCGTAACTGTTATTTTAGGAGTTACATAACGTACAAGACATTGATTGCTGATCTTTGAATCTGCCCATTATGGCGTCCGGATTCGTTGTGACCGCGTCTCTTCTTCTTTGATGATCTTTCCGCAGCTAATTCTTTGTATTGACCGTACCTCTTTTATCCCTTGTCTCTTTGTATTCCCACGTCCACATGTGATGTTTTATTTGGTCCACCTGGCTGGCTGAGTTATCCAGAATTTGTACACGTATGAGGCTATTTTTCTTACTAATACAGATAGTCCCCCCACTTGCCATGTATTGAGCGTATAATACTTGGTAAGTCGATACACATTTATGGCGGGAATCTTTTGCCGCCGCTTTACCTTGAAACCTTGTATCCTTTTATGAACGCATGCGTCGTACAACACTTCCATTTAATGCTTCTTCCACGTGTTCATTTCTGATTGGTTCTGAAACGACCCGGTGCCTTTTAGGGCTTTTTGCAGCTGCATCAGTCCCGAAGTGACACCTTTAATTATGACTTTCCATCATTACCTTTCCAAATTTTGACGGTCGCCATTATGTATAAATAGTCATCTTCTTTCCTTTCTTTTTACGAAAAACTTCCATAACTTAATCTTTTCTTTGTGAAAGAATTTCTTCTTTGCTTTCATAAATATGTCTTCCTCCTATCAACCTAAGAAGGTTATTGACGTTGAAGCTTTGGCTTCTTCTTCTGCTTCGTCTAGGAGTCGTAGAGGTGGCCGACTAAGGAGCCTGGGACATACCTCTATTAGAGGTTCTTCCTCTCCTTTAATTTCCCCTTCTTCCGCTAGGTCATTTTTTTCTCCGAGGGGTAGATCTTCCCATTCTGTTTCTAGGAACAAGGATGATTTTCATGAACCCAGAGTTGATGAAATCATTCCTGCTGAGATAGTCTTCTCAGAAATAAATTCTCCTATCACCGAATAGGCTTCTTCTTTAGATAGTGTCGAGAAATATGCTACAATCAACACTGTAGGTCATATTCCTGTTGTTCATAGGGAATGCTCTTGGGAGTCTAACGTTCCCATTCTTGTTCCAAGTGGTTCTCAAAGAATTACGTCTTACAAGACGAGTTTTTCTTACGTCTATACTTACCCTTTCACATTAGGATTTCAGCCTCTTGTTGACCCTGTTATCATAGAATTTTGCCATTTTTTCAATATTTGCCTAGGACAAGTTGGTCCTTTAGTATGGCGTGTTGTTGCTTGTCCGAGAGTTCTAGCTTCAAGGGTTTCTTTCCATTTTACCTTTCATCATCTGATGCATTTATATTCTCTTGCTTTTTTCCGTAAAGGGGTTTTTACTCTGGCTGCCCGAAGTAAGAGAGTTTTAGTAACCCCTGGCGATGACAAAAGATAGAGGTTGGTACCTTAGGTACGTGGCTGCTCCCACTGTTGTTTTAGTGGGTGAAAGTAATCTTCCCTTCCGTGAGAAGTGGAATCGTGCATGTAAATACTTTGATTCGCACCTGTTTTATTTACATAAAATTGTTTTGTGTGACTAACACCGTATCTGTTTTCTTCTTATTTACAGCAACTAGGAATGTTGTCGAGAATGTCTCCGACTTTCGTAGTTGGTTAGAAAAAATGTTGACAGCTGCTCCTGCCGAGGAAAGATCCTGGAAGTACTTTTCGGCAAAGTATAAGTGGAGTGTCAAGACCCATGGTAAGTAGAGTTTTTCTCACTCCTTTCCTTGCTTGATTTTTTTTTTAACTCTTTCTCTTTTCTGATAGGGTTTTCTACCCGTGGGGCATCTTCATCACTTCCGAGGATGTCATTATCTCATGCCCAGAATATTCTAACCAGTGCTTCAAAAAGGAAAGTCCAAGATCCCCGCTCTGGAGGGGAAGATGAAGGTGAAGAAGAGGGTGCTTTAGTGCACTGGGTGAGAAGAAGGCGGGTAGTTTCGGACGACGAGTCTACTCCCGCGCCTCTTTCTTCTATGATGGCCATCTGGCCTTCTTCTTCTCGTGATCAATCTCAGTCCCAGTCCCCAGCTCGAGATCCTTCTGAACGTCTATTTCATGAAGGTTTTGAAATGGACCCTGATGATGTTCCTTTGGCTACCATCTATCCAGGTTTTGATGCCGTCTCTGCTCCTTATTATGTAGCTTTTGTTCCTTCTCCCATACCTGTTATTTCTTCAGTTTCTTTTCTGTCCATCTCTACCGAAGTGCCCGTGGTTTCTTTAGCTTCCGTTCCCTCTCTCTTTTCTGTTGTCCCTTCCGTCCCTACTTCCACGTCTTCTATTATAGAGGAAGGGTCTTCTAGCAAGGAAATGAGAAGAGTTACAATTGAGGTTCCAGCTGGTGAAAATCTCTTCAAGAAGACTGGTGAGCCAGAGGTGTGGCTTAAGCCTTTAATTGGCTATGAGGAGAGGGCCAAGCTTGATAGCCATGCGACTCTTACTTGGGCCAATGAGGTGGTGCACAACTCCTTAAAGGTATGAATTTTGGAAGAACTTTTGCACATATGTTGTTCTTTAACAGTTTAACACATTTGATTGTTTTAGTGTTTTTGCAGACGCACCTTATTGGTTTGGAGCTTATCAAGAGAGTTTCCCATTATGAAAATGAGTTGAAGGTGCTCTGCGGGCTCGATGATATTAAAGCACAATACGACAGTATTCGAATAGAGATGGGAGCTTTAGAGGATGAAAGAGATACCTTGAGGGAGCAATTGAAGGTTGTTAAAGCAGAGTTGGCAGTGGAGAAAGCTTCTCTCAGTCAATTCAATAAGAATAAAGATGTTCTTAAATCTTCTTTTGCTGAGCNCTCTCCCAGGTTCAAGAAGATCTCTGTGAAGATCAAATGAAGGTTCAGACTTTGGAGGAATCACTTGCATCTCTAAAGGTTGCCTTGGAAACCATTGAAGGTGAGAATGATAATTTGAAGGGCAAGATTCAGATTTGGTCAAAGGATTATGGTGACCTTGAAGAATCAATAGTTGTTGACGTGAGTAGGGCATACATGAGTGCTCGTCATGATACATTGCTGGAGATGAGTCAAGAAGGTTTTGACCTTGACGCTGAGATTGTAAAATCTAGGGAAGCTATGGAGAAGATTCAACAGAGTTTTGATCTCTCTCCAGCTGATGAAGCCCAGGAAAAAGCGGATGATTCTTCAGAAGAAGCTGGTTCTCCTCCTCCTCCTTGAGAATGAAAACTTTAGTCACCATTTTTTTTCTTTTTTATTGGATTGGTTTAATTACTCCCAGCTCCATCGGGATTAAGTTTAAAATTTCTAAAGTCCCCAACTGACAACTTAGGGGCATCTAAAAATGTACATATTTATGCGGCTAAGTACTTAGTTTAGTACTTAGTTTTTTACTTAGCCGCTTTTATATCAATACAATGTTTTTTGAGACTTTTATGAATTTTGAGCCTTACTCTTTACTCAAGTCTATCGCTTTTGCTTTCGTGAGGTTTCTGTTCGTACCTCTTAGATTTCTTTGCATAAAGATCTGTGCTTTACTTTGAACCCTTTTATAATTTTTTTTGGAGCAAATTTAACTACTAGGTTGGGTACCTAGTAGTTGTTTTATTAATAATAATAGAAAAAAAAAAATTGAATGTTGTCCTACAAGTGGACTGTAAAAGAAGAACTACATATGGCCTACTATCAAAATTGGGTTGTGAAGCCCAATAATGATATTACACAATATATAGTTATAACTAATGTCTACTCTAATAAAAGTTGGGCTGCTGGCTAGCCCATTATCTCTCAATTCCTTTGCTCCAATTGCAGTCTTGGCCTCTTTATTTATAAAAGTGATGTTGCACTCATAGCCACACATATTAGCACCGTGCTTCATGGGGCAGATGAATGTATTGGGCCTTAGTAGCCCAGTAGGCCCAAAACTCATAATATTCCCGTTAAGTTGTATACACATTCAATTCAACTTTATTCTTACAGTCGTAACCACTTTCAAGCTGGCCCACTTCCTGAGCCCAATTCCCTTAATTTCAGATAGCCCAAACGTGACTCTCATATACCTGTAGAAGCCTCTAGACTTAGGCATTTCATTTCCTAATCTATCACTCTCTTGCCCTAGCTCCTTCTTCACGACAATTGCGATTCCACTCCCATGGGTTGGTAAGTGTCATAATCTGAGCTCAATACTTTGATTTATGTTGATTTTTAACTTTTCCCAGTTTCTCAGCACTTTGTATCTTCCTATTTCCTCTCTTTCTTGCCCTAGCTTCTTCACATCGGTTTCCATGGTTGTGACTCTTCTAGATCCACGCATATGAGCTGGTAAGTACCTCGCTCAGATCTTATGTTCATTTTTGTTGTGTTTTGGTACTTTCCATCTCCTCAGAAGTTTGTTTCCTGATATTTCCCCACTCACTTGCCCGAGCTTCATTCCATCGACTTCCATGGCTGCGCCTGTTCCCGATCCACTCCGATGATCTGGTAAGTGACTCGATCTGAGGGTATCTTTTTCATTTTTGCTGTGTCGTGGCTGTTTCCATTTTCTCACCCCTTTGATTCTTCTTATTTTTTCACTCACCTGCCCGAGCTTCTTCACATCGACTTCCATGGCTTCAACTGTTACAAATCCACGCCGATGAATTGGTAAGTAACTCGAGCTGAGCTCATCTGTTATTTTTCTGCTATGTCCTGGCATTTTCCATTTTATCACTGATTGGATTTCTGCTCTTTCATGGTTTTGAGGGAAAAACATCCTCCTGTCCGTGCATTTGAAGGTCGTTTTAACTCCAGCTGAGTCAACTCTGTGGCTTAATCTCTGTGTTAGTTACCAAGTCTCAGGTACTGCTTCTTCTTTGTGCCCAGAAGTTTCACCTTGATTGAGCTGTATCGTCTGATTCCATTGTGTGTTTGCCTCCCAAATGCATGTGATTTTTCCTCCCCCTAATGCTTGGTAGATTAGCTCCAACAAATTTGCCCAGTATCCTTTTGTTTTGTTCAGCTGTCCAGTAACCCTCTCCTGCTCAATTCGATTAGTCTTTCTGAGCATTATAGGATTATGTACTGTCCTCTTTTGATGTCTCCATGCTATCAAGTAGTTGTCTAGTCCCTCAGTCCCTCCCTTGGAATGAATGTAAAACATTAATACCACCAATAGGAGTTTCCTTAGGACAACCACTCAACTTTGGTACCTGCAAAAAAGCAAACAATGTTTGTAAAACCTTATGTTACCATGCTCTCCCCTTTACAAGTTTGAACATGATAGTTAGTATCCTCCTGTCCCCCATTCCTCCTTCTGCATGTCTTCATCTATGTCATCAATTCCTTGCTACTCTTACTCTTAGATATGGGCATTGTCCCTTGTCATCATTAAGTATTCTTCTGCCCATTGTGTACAAGCCCCAAAACCCCTAGCACTCTATAGTTCCATGATCCAATGCATAAACCCTTTCATAATGGGTGTAGTGTAAGGTTTTTTTTAGCCTTTGTTTATAAGAGACTTTGTTTATGAATTAGGGCCCTTTTAATTAATGTTTTAATGAAGAAGACGTCTCAACTTCATTGAAAATGCAATAGAGTAGGAATTTTTCACATGTTTTAAGAATGTTTTTGTGAGAGGTTTTTGCATGAACTTTCACAACATTTTACATGTGTTACGTTTGTCATCTAAAACTCATGTTGCAACTGTTTTGTTTTAACAGATTTAATAATCACTTGTATTTCGTAACTGTTTTTAGTAGATAACAGTTTTTTCGAGTTAATACAAGGAAGTAACTGTTTTTCATTAGTAACAGTTTTCGTAAGTATTGTGTTTTTTCCCATGACTGTTTTATTTGCAACAGTTGTAAGTACAAGAGAAATGTATTGTAATCCGTAACTGTTTGATTTGATAACAGTTTTGAGAATATATACAAGGGTTTTGATCTTTCATCCATAACTGTTTTATTTGAATAACAATTTTCTATTTGAGTACAAAGATTTCGTAAATGTTTTGATAACAATAGTTTTGGCTAAGTACAATGATGATGATCTTCTATCCCTAACTGTTTTAGATGTAAGAGTTTTTTGTATAAGAGATGTACATTTGTTCTTCGTAGCTAATATTTTTCCTTCTAACCTGAAAATGGTTCGAGGGTTTTCAGAGTAGGCTTTCACAATTCTTGTGCCGGTGTCTTTAGTTCTTTTGCTCGTGTCACTTGACTTGTTGGGTGAATGGTTTTTTAGGCTCGAGCATTCTGAGTTCTGGTAGTCTTTGCTTCTTCTTCTTGGCCTTCCATATTATATAATCCCCCAAGTGTTTGAGCGTTGAAGAATGAGATCTCGAGCACTTGATTATTCCTTCCTTGTGGTCCTTTCCCTGAAAAAGGAAAACATTCCGGACTCGAAGGTATATACCTTTTTAGATGATGACTGCTTAACCCATTAAAATATCCATCAGAAAGTGTAACCCTAGACCGGGAATTATGTTATTTCCTCGCGTCTTTGCAGGTCTAATGTCATCATCTAGTGATGGGTTAACTTTTTGCCTATCATCTAAAAAAGTTAGTAAAATTTTAAATATTCAAAGATAAAATCTAACATGGGGTACCTGACCAGGGGTACTTCTTTTCCTCAGAAATAGTACTTTTTCAGGTGGATGGTGTTCCAACTTGTTGGTAGAATCCTGTCGTCCATGGCTTCCAACTCGTACGCGCCTTTGCCTGCTATTCCTCGGACCTTATAGGGACCTTCCCAATTTGGATTTAGTTTACCAGCTCCTGCTTCCTTTGTTGACTGGAAGACCCTTTTAAGTACAAAGTCCCCAATTTTGAAATACCTGAGATGAGTTTTGCGGTTGTAGTATCGTTCTATGATTTGCTTCTGAGCTGCCATCCGTATTAAGGCCGCATCTCTTCACGACCCGAGCAGGTGTAGATTTGTCTAGAGTTCAACATTATTCGTTTGTTCTGTAGATGTCGTTACTCTAAGACTTGGTTCGCCAATTTCCACGGGTATTAATGCCTTAGAGCCATAAACGAGTGCTAAAGGACTTTCTCCCGTAACTGTTTTTGATGTAGTCCTGTATGCCCATAACACCGCTGGAAATTCGTTGGGCCAATCGCCTTTGGCTCTGTCTAACCGTTTCTTTATATTGTTGATGATGATTTTGTTCGTGGATTCTGCTTGTCCATTAGCTACGGGATGATATGGTGTTGATGTGATCCGTTTGATTTTCCAGCTGTCGAAGAATTCTGTAATTTGAGAGCCTATAAATTGTGGGCCATTGTCACATACGATATCCTTTGGAATTCCAAACCGGCATATTATATTTCTCCATAAGAATATCTTAACCTCCTTTTCCCGCACCTGTTTGAATGCTTCTGCTTCTACCCATTTTGTGAAGTAATCAGTAAGTACAAGTAGGAACTGTACCTGACCTTTAGCTGGGGGAAGAGGTCCTACTATATCCATTCCCCATTTCATGAAGGGCAATGTTGATATAATAGAATGTAACAATTCTGCAGGTTGGTGCATTTTATTAGCGAACCGCTGACATTTGTCACATTTTGATATGAAATTCTCCGCGTCTTCTTCCATTTTGGGCCGGTAGTATCCTGCTTTGATTACGTTTTTTTACCAAAGATCTTGCACCTGCGTGATTTCCACAGTGTCCCTCATGGACTTCTTTTATCACAAACTCCGTCTAGTTAGGTCCGAGGCACTTAACTAGGGGTCCTCCAAACATTTTGCGATACAAGGTGCTGTGAACTAAATAGTATCTCGCTGCTTTGCGGCGGAGCGCTTGAGATGCTTTTTTGTCATCAGGAACGATACCGTTCTGCAAAAAGTTAAGAATTTCGTTTCTCCAATCCCAAGTTAAATTATTGAAAGATACCTCATTCTTGCTGTGATCGTTTGTCGAATGGAAAAGGTGAACGATGATAGTGTTGTCTTTATTGGTTACGTCCGTAACTGCTGCGAGGTTGGCCAATGCATCTGATTCAGCATTTTCCTCTCTAGGTATTTGTATTATTTTCCACATTTTGAACTGTCTCACAAGTTCTCGTGCCTTTTCTAGATACTGTTGCATTCGAGTTTCTCGAGCGATGTAAGTCCCCAGTTGTGAATCACTGTTGATTTCGATTTGTTCAATTGACAACTCTCGTGCCAATTCTAAACCTGCAAAAACAGCCTTGTACTCTGCTTCGTTGTTAGTTATTGGATAGCATTTGATTGCTTGTCGTATATTTTCACCCATGGGTGATATTAGTACAATACCTAATCTTGCTTCTTTTATATTAGATGAGCCATCTGTAAATATGGTCCACTGACCTGGGTTTATACCATTGAAGAGTTGTAATTCTTTTTCTACTTCAGGAGTAATATTACTGCTAAAGTCAGCTACGAAGTCAGCCAATATTTGTGATTTAATTGCAGTTCTAGGTTGATATGTTATATCATGCTCACTTAATTCTATGGCCCATTTGGCTAATCTCCCTGACAGTTCTTGTTTATGCAAAATATTCCTTAAAGGATATGAAGTTACGACAGTAATTTGATGACATTGAAAATAAGGACGCAATTTTCTTGACGCCATTATTAATGCTAAAGCTAATTTTTCTAGATGTGGATATCTAGTCTCTGCATCTAGTAAAGTTTTGCTTACATAATAAATGGGAGATTGTTTACCTCTTTCTTCTCTTACCAGTACTGCACTTACGGCAATTTCTGAGACAGCCAGGTAGATGTATAATCTTTCTCCTTCTTTTGGCTTTGATAGCAATGGTGGTTTTGACAAGTAGACCTTCAAGTCTTTTAAATCCTGTCGACATTCTTCAGTCCATTCGAACTGATTTTTCTATTTAAGAACTACAAAGAATTTAAAGCTTTTTTCAGAAGACTTAGAAATAAATCTCCCTAGAGCTGCTATTCTTCCTGTCAATCTTTGGACTTCTTTTTTATTTCTCAAGATTTCAAGTATTTCTTCTATAGCTTTTATCTGTGCTGGACTTACCTCTATTCCTTTGTTAGACACAAGGAATCCCAAAAACTTACCAGATTGTACTCCGAAGGCACATTTTTCCGGGTTTAGTTTCATATTGTACCTGCATAAGATATCAAAAGTGATAGAGAGATGTTGTAGATGATCTATTGCTTGTGTTGATTTTACAAGCATATCATCGATGTAAACCTCCATTGTTTTGCTTAAATGTTCTTGAAACATTTTTGTCACTAACCTTTGATAAGTGGCACCTGCAGTTTTTAACCCAAAAGGCATAACATTATAACAATATGTCCCCCGGTTAGTAATAAAGGAAGTCTTTTCTTCATCCAAGGGGTCCATTTTGATTTGTTTATAACCAGAATATGCATCTAGAAAGCTTAACAATTCATGACCCGTAGTTGCATCGATCATTTGATCTATATGTGGAAAGGGAAATGAATTTTTAGGACATGATTTATGAAGTCCTCTAACAAAGTTAAACAAATCATTACATTCCTAACTCTAAAGAATTTACATTCACCTTTAATATCGCATTGAGGAGGGATGATTCTGCATAATTCTTGGAATTCAGGCCATCCATATGAAAAATTGTCACCTACAACATATTTGAGACCCTCGATGATATTCATACGCCTCATTTCAGCTTCTGTAAACTTGACCAAAGGCTTTCCATGAATAAAAGTATCGGGCTCAATCGGAATAGGTGGAATATTGTTTATAATAAGGTTTACACGCATGAGGGCACTTAATGAACTAGGTTTAAGGATTTTGGAGAAATCTGGGGTAGGGTTTGTTGTTGGATGGTTGCTAAAAGGATGGGGATTGGAAGAAGCAAGCAGACCAACCTCTAATGCAGGCTTGTCATAGGCCAAATTGGCCATCGGAAGGCTGTCGCCGGTGATCGCCCAAGAATTGCCCAAAATCGCCTTTTGGAGAGCTCTCAAGGACGCAATTGTTGCGAAGGTATTTTTTAGCAAATATACTACTAGAAAATACGTACATATATATATATATATATATATATATATATATATATATATATATATATAAAAAATCCCAAATTAGGTCCAAGTCTTACAAGATGATCAAACAAAACTAAAAGAAGTAATCTCTAGCACAAGCTATTACAATGTGTGATAGTAACACTAATAATCTAGTTATTATATTGTAGTAGGATGTAGGCTTCAGTATAATAGTAGTTCAAGTAAATTCATAGGCCAAGGGAAAGAACCACACAGTAACACCTGCAATGCTCTTACCAGGCGCCAAGTTATTCATTCAAAAGGCTAAGACACCAAAGGACAAGCCAAATGTGGATTCCAAAAAATCACACCTCTTCATGAAAATCCCATAAACATGATTCAATGTATCTTGTGATCTTCAACAATGATCTTAATGTCACACCCCTTCTCTTCACCTTATCCCTCTTTAAATAGATAAAAAGATTTTTAAAGCTCAAATGGGTTTTCAACTGAAAGGACAAAAACTTTGTATTTCAAAGGATTTTCATAGTCGCCACTGACATTTGATTTCGCTGTGTCAAGTCACTATTTTTCTGAAAAAATGATTTTTCTCTTTAAACACATTTAAACTCTTAAACTGACTGCACCAGAGACTCTAGGTAACTGGATTCATTTGACTCGGGGAGAATGTATTAGGCATTCCCAAGCCCCGTTGTAACGACCCGACCGGTCGTTTTGCGTTATCAGACCCTGTCCCCCAAAATGAAACTTCCCATAGCAGCTTATTGTGATTTATGACTTGCGGAGGCGGGTGGTTCGGGATTCGAAAGTGTTTAGAGAAGTATAGGAACACTTACTTCCATAAGGTTGGCCTTTTTATTCAAGTTTTAATTTGGTCAACATTTTTAGTAACCGACCTCGAAATCAAGTTCCGACAGTTCCAGTAGCTTAGTATGATGATTTCGGACTTGGGCATATGTTCGGAATGGGTTTTGGATGACCCGGGAGCATTTCGGCTCCCAATATAGAAATAAGAATTTCCTTAAATTTGAAATTTGTATTGGAACGTGTTTTGGTGTTATCGAGGTCCGAATGGAATTTCGAGACCAGGAATAGTTCCGTTATGTCATTTATGACTTGCCTGCAAAATTTGGTATCATTCCGAGTAGTGTAGGTCGATTCGGCGCGTTGTTATCAAATTCAAGAACATGAAGTTCTTAAGTTATGATTCTAGAGGCTTTGGCAGGTGATTTTGAGTTTTAGCGTGGTTTTGAGTGTTTCGAAGGCTCGAGCGAGTCTGTATTATGATTTGGGACTTGTTGGTATATTTGGACGGGGGCTCAGGTGGGCCCAGGTGCCTCTCGGGCACCAAAAGGGGCTAAAAACCAGCTGGTGCACCTGATCTGTTGTGACCGCAAGTGCGGTTGCCCAGTCGCAGATGTGTGACCGCTCATGCGGTCCCAGGCCTCGCAATTGAAGCCCCAGGTGAGGCTCCCCCTTTTCGCATGTGGCGAAGTCCTTCCGCAGGAGCGGAGCAACAGGTGCGGGCTCCACTCCGCAGGTGCGAGAATTGCCCCTTTGTCCCATTTCCGCAGGTGCGAGCCCATGCTCGCAGGTGCGAGATCACTGCAGACAGTGTGGTTCTTTTAAAATACGGGATTTAGTTCATTTTCATCATCTTCCTTCAACCATTTTTCGACCTAGGGAGTTTGGGAAAGGGCAAATTCACCTATCTACTGAAGAGGTAAGTAAATTCTACTCTAGTACTAGTTTAATACATGAATTACTCATTAAACTAACTACTAAACTAGTGAAATAAAGAATTTCGGTAGTAACCTAGGACCTTCGGAAATTTAGGGAATTACCGGTGAATTGGCCATGAAATAAAGTAAGAAAAAGCATATATTAACGATCCTTAGAACATGGGTGAGTGTGTCCTTCGAGATTTTTCAGAATCCGAGCGTGCGGGCTCGGGGGTGAATGTTGGAAGTTCTTCAATAATAATGAATTGACTAAATTAGTAGGAGAATTTCATGTTTTGAGTATAGTTTGATATATTTACGTATCAATTGATTAGTTTCGAGTACTCGAGAGGCGAGTTTGGAGTTTCGGGCGCGTTCTTGGCCCTGGGAGTATATTCGACACGAGGTGAGTCTCCTTTCTAACCTTGTAAGAGGGAATTGTCCCCATAGGTGGTCAAATGTTATGTGTTGTTGTTTGTTGGGCTACGTACGTACTGAGTGACAGGAGTCTGTGCGTAGCGACTATTATTGTTTTGTCAGGTAGTTTAGGACCCACGAGCATTCTTTTATGTGCCTTACATGTAATCCTAAATGTAATTTGAGTTGCTTATTAGTCTTGAAGTTGGCATGAAGATATTAGTAAATTTTGGTATAAATTTCATTGCTTAAGTTCTTGTTTTTCAAGTATACTCTCTGTTAAATTCCCGAGTTTATGATAATTTTATGTATATATATATATGAGCACCCGTGTCACATGTATGATTCGTGAGAGGGTAGCCTTATCATTATGTAAATCGCGTCGCATGATCGATTCACAATCTGTGTAATAGATGCATCTATTGTTCGAGCCGTTCGACTCTCGGCAGTGCATATTTATTTATGCTACGCTTTGGTCGTACGATTCGGCAGACTATGTGCTTATTATATTGACTGGCAATTTGTTGTTATTATATGAACTATTTCATTTAAATGAGGGATTTAGTACTTTATATGTTATAATATCTGATGTGGAAAGATTTTTGTGAGTTTATATTTGATATTTCATGCCCTTGTGATTATTACGATTGTTATACATGCCTACCCCTTTATTAGTTTATGTTATTTAGTTGCTGGCCCTAGTAAGTATCACGTCTACCTCTCGTCACTACTTCTTCAAGATTAGACGGGATACTCACTAGGTACATATATGTTTGTGTACTCATGCTACACTTCTCTACTTAATTGTATAGGTTCTGAGGCAGGTGCGTCTGGTTATCCCACCGGAGCTCGTCATTGAGAGTATATATATTCCAGGCCTGACTTCACGGTGAGCTGCTTCTCCTGATGACCCTCGGCAGCACCGTGGAGTTTCTTTTGTCTATTTCCCGTCTATTTCGTTTGGACATTGGGACTGTATATTATATTTTTTGCATATTCTATTAGTAGGCCCGTAGGACTTGTGACACTAGTTCTTGGCACACACGTAGTGGTTATGATGGATTTCAGGTCTGTATATATATATTGGCTCGCGCCTCTTACGAATATTTTTGTTTAAACTGGTTATTTTTTCTTTTGGATAATGTGTAAGTTTTAAAACTTGGTATGTGTGTCGAGATGTTTAATCAAATAAGAAAGCAAACTTAGTGATAGAGTGTTGGCTTGCCTGACCCTACTGTTGGGAGCCATCACGACCTGGGTTAGGATTTTGGGTCGTGACAACATGATATCAGAGCTCTAGGTTCACGTAGGTCTCACGAGTCACGAGCAAACCTATTAGAGTCATGTGGACAGGTACAGAGACGTCTGTATTTTTCTTCGGGAGGCTATAAGGTGTTAAGAAATCTCTCCTTATTCATATTCTATCATGCAGTCAATGGTTTACCACAACTCATTCTTCTATTCTCTCACAGATGGTGAGGACGCGCGCACCCGGTGTTCCAGACCCAGGGGATGCTGCTACCCTCGCCGTCATAGGTCGTGGCAGAGGCCGGGGGAGGGCACCGACCTGAGGTAGGGGACGAGGGCGTCTCAGAGCGATTCTAGTTGCACCACCAGAGGACATTATCATTGAGGAGCAGGACGAGGTGCCCCCAGCATATCCTGCTCTAGTGGACTTCATGACGGCGTTGAGCTTCCAGGAGGTCATGGGTCGTATGATGAGATTCATGGACACCATGTCCCAGGATGGTTTTTTTCCAGCAGATCCTGCCACTTCTCAGGCGGGAGGGGGAGTCCAGACCCCTACTGCCCAGGCTGCAGTCAGACAGCAGCATTACATCCTACCCCGAGTACACTTCCCGTGGGCGGGGTCCAACCAGTAGTAGCAACACCAGAGATTAGACCAGCTGCGGACGATGATTGACAGAAGTTATTGGACAGATGGACTAGATTGCACCTTCCAGTCTTCGTGGGTGAGCGAGGTGAGGATGCTCAGGATTTCATTGGTAGGTGCAGGGATAGACTGCACAACATGAGGATACTAGAGTCCCATGGAGTGGATTTCACTACTTTTCAGCTTGAGGGCAGAACTTGCAGGTGGTGGCAGCCCTATACTCTCTGCAGTCCAGCATATTCTCCTCCTGTCACATGGGAGCAGTTCACCCAGATGTTCTTGGACAGGTACATTCCACCCTCCGAGAAGGCAGAGCTGCGGTATCAGTTTGAGCAGCTGGAGTAGGGACATATGTGAGTCACGGACTACGAGGCCAGGTTTTCTGAGTTGTCTCGTCATGCCCTTATGATACTTCCTACTGATGGTGAGAGAGTGCGAAGGTTTGTAGCTGGGGTTCACTCAGTTATTAGGGCCAACATGGCCTGAGATGTGGAGATGGGGACTCCCTATCAGCTTGTAGTCGAGATAGCTCGTCGGATTGAGGGTTACCGATCGAGAGGCAGAGAGTAGGGTCAGCAGGACAAGAGGGCTAGATTTTCTGGAGAGTTCAGAGGTGCCCCACCAAGGTGCAGAGGTCAGTTCAGCAGAGGCCAGCCTAGAAAGCCTCCATATTTAGCTCCTCCACCACCTCCCCGTGGTGCTCCAGTGAGGCCCTATTCCAGCGCCATGTCGGAGAGTTCTTACAGCCCACAAGTCATTCAAGGTTACTCCGACGGGTATTCAGGTCATCAGGGGTCTTCTAATTCTTACTTCAGTGCCATGCCAGAGGGTTCTCATAGTCTCCCAGCTATCCAAGGTTCTTCTTTAGGGCGGCAGGACATGCCACCGGTGAGATGTTATGAGTGTGGGGATTCAGGCCATATGAGGAGGACTTGTCCCAAGCTTCGGGGAAAGGCCTTTCAGCAGAGTTACCAGCCTACATACTCAGCACCGGTACCCCGTCCACTCTGGGGTGGAGAGTAGGTTGGTAGAGGTTGTCCTTGAGGTGGAGGCCAAGTAGGGGAGCTCAGGCAATTCCTATTCAGTCCAGCGGAGGTCAGTCTTTAGGTGCCCCAGCCAGATTCTATGCTATTCCGGCTTGAGCAGATGCAGTGGCCTCAGACGCCATGATCACATGTACTATTTCAGTATGTGGTAGAGAGGCATCAGTGCTATTTGACCCAGGATCCACTTATTCTTATGTGTCAGCCTGATTTTCCTGTTTCTTGGATGTTCCTCGTGAGTCCTTGGATTCTCCTTTATATGTGTCCACTCCTGTGGGCGATTATGTGGTGGTAGACCGGGTCTATCAGTCTTGTGTGATCACCTTCGGTAGGTTCGGGAGAAGAGCGGACCTTTTATTGCTTGACATGGTCGATTTTGAGGTTATTCTTGGCATGGATTGGCTATCTACTTATCATGTCGTGCTAGATTGCCATGCCAAGACAGTTACTTTAGCCATGCCTGAGTCACCTAGGCTGGAGTGGAGAGGTTCCTCAGTTAGTGAGGCTAGTTGGGTTATTTCATTCATGAAGGCTCTACATATGGCCGAGAAGGGTTGTCTGGCCTATCTTGCTTATGTGCGGGACACCACCGCCGAGTCTCTGACGACTGATTCAGTGCCAGTTGTTCGAGAGTTTTCCAATGTTTTCCTTCAGATCTTTCGGGCATGCCTCCGGATCGTGATATTGACTTCTGTATTGATGTAGCTCCAGGCACTCAGCCTATTTCCATTCCCCTATACCGTATTGCTCCGAAAGAGTTGAAGGAGTTGAAGCAACAACTTGAGGAGTTGTTGGCAAAGGGATTTTTCAGATCGAGTATATCGCCGTGGGGTGCTCCAGTCCTATTTGTGCAGAAGAATGATGGGTCTATGCGGATGTGTATTGATTACCGCCAGTTGAGCAAGGTCACCATTAAGAACAAGTATCCTCTGCCGCGGTTCGATGATTTTTTTGACCAGTTGCAGGGTGCTAGGGTGTTTTCTAAGATCGATTTGAGATCGGGATATGATCAGTTAAAGATTCGGGCTTCAGATGTTCCGATGACGACTTTCCGTACGAGATATGGCCACTATGAGTTTCTGGTGATGTCCTTTGGCTTGACTAATGCCCCAGTAGCATTCATGGACTTGATGAATAGGGTGTTCAGGTCATATATAGATTCCTTTGTCATTGTCTTCATTGATGACATCTTGAGTTACTCACGTATCCTGGGTGAGCACGAGCAGCATTTGAGAGTTGTGCTTCAGACTTTGCAGGAACAGAAGTTGTACGCTAAGTTCTCCAAGTGTGAGTTCCGGTTGAAGTCCGTAGCATTTTTTGGGCATGTGGTATCCGGAGAGGGTATCAAAGTTGATCCTTAGAATATTGAGGCAGTTCGGAGTTGGCCGCGTCCTACTTCAGCTACAGAGATCAGGAGCTTTTTAGGCCTAGCAAGCTATTATCGCCGATTTTTGGAGGGGTTTTCTTTGATTGCGGCTCCATTGACTAGATTGACTCAGAAGAATGCCCCGTTCCGATGGTTTGACGAGTGTGAGGCGAGCTTTCAAAAGCTCATGGCGGCATTGACTTCAGCACCAGTTCTAGTATTGCCTTCCGGTTCTGGGATGTATACGGTGTATTGAGACGCTTCATGTGTCGGTTTGGGATGTGTATTGATGCAGGAAGGGAGAGTTATTGCTTATGCTTCACGCCAACTGAAGGTTCATGAGACAAATTACCCTGTGCACGATTTGGAGTTGGTGGCGATTGTTCATGCTCTTAAGATTTGGAGGCACTACTTGTATGGAGTGTCTTGTGAGGTTTATACGGACCACCACAGCTTGCAGCACTTGTTCAAGCAGAGGGATTTTATTTTGAGACAGCGCAGATGGCTTGAGTTATTGAAGGACTATGATATCACCATTCTTTATCATCTGGGCAAGGCAAACGTTGTAGTAGATGCCTTGAGCAGGAAGGCAGAGAGTATGGGCAGCTTGGCTTGCATTGCAGCAAGGGAGATACCTCTAGCTTTGGACATTCAGTCCTTGGCTAATTGCCTGGTAAGATTGGACCTTTTAGAGCCTCGTCAAGTTCTTGCGCATGTGGTTGCTCAGTCTTCGTTATTAGGGGAGATCAAGGTTCTGCAGTATGATGATCCGTGTTTAGTAGAGCTACGGGAGACAGTGTTTCGGGGTAGGTCCAAGGAGGTTACTATTGGCGAGGTTTTGTGTTCTGAGACTTTAGGGTCATTTATGTGTTCCTAATGTTGATGGCCTTAGAGGGAGGATTCTAGAGGAGGCACACAGTTCTCGATATTCTGTTCATCCTGATGCTACAAAGATGTATCGTGATTTGAAGCAGCATTTCTAGTGGAGGCGGATGAAGAAGGACATTGTGGAGTATGTAGCTAGGTGTCTTAATTTCCAGCAGGTTAAGTGTGACCACCAGAGGCCAGGAGTCCTACATCAGTAGATGCCCATTCCTGAGTGGAAGTGGGAGCGCATCACTATGAAGTTCGTGGTTGCGTTGCCTCGGACTTTGCGGAAGGTTGACGCGGTTTGTGTCATTGTGGATAGATTGACCAAATCGGCGCATTTCATTCCAATAGCTGCTACTTATACTTCTGAGAGGTTGGCCCAGATTTGCATTCGGGAGATAGTCCGGTTGCACGGTGTGCCGGTGTCCATTATATCACATCGAGGTCCTCAGTTCACCTCGCACTTCTGGAGAGCATTGCACAGTGGTTTAGACACCCAGATATATCTCAACACAACATTTCACTCTCAGACTGATGGTCAGTCGGAGCGTGCGGTTCAGATATTGGAGGACATGCTCAGGGCATGTGTGATTGACTTCGGAGATCAGTGGGACTAGTTCTTGCCTTTGGTTGATTTTTCTTACAATAATAGCTATCAGTCCATCATCGAGATGGCTCCATTTGAGGCTTTGTATGGTCGGCGATGTCGTTCTCCTATCGGGTGGTTTGAGACGGACGAGTCTAGGTTATATGGCACCGACCTGGTGAGGGATGCTTTGGAGAGAGTGAAGTTGATTCAGGAGAGGCTCCGCACAGCACAGTCCAGACAAAAGAGTTATGCGGATCAGAGGGTGCGTGATGTATCATTTATTGAGGGAGACAAGGTACTGCTGAAGGTCCCGCCGATGAAGGGTATTATGAGATTCGGGAGGAAGGGCAAGCTGAGCCCACGATTTATTGGTCCTTTCGAGGTATTGAGGCAAGTTGGAGAGGTTGCGTATGAGCTTGCCTTACCTCCCAGTTTATCAGGAGTTCATCCGGTCTTTCACGTATCCATGCTCCGGAGGTACCACACCGACTTCTCTCACGTGGTGGATTCAGCACTATTCAGTTGTATGAGAGGTTAGGCTACGAGGAGGATCTAGTTACTATTATTGATAGACAGGATCGCCAGTTGAGATCCTAGAGAGTTTCTGCCGTAAAGGTCAAGTGGAGGGGCCAACCAGTCGAGGAGGCGACTTGGGAGTCCTAGGAGGACATGCGGAGCAAATATCCGCACTTATTCAGCACTTCAGGTATGAGTCTAGACTCGTTCGAGGGCAAACGTTTGTTTAAGTGGTGGAGAGTGTAACGACCCGACCGGTCGTTTTGTGTTATCAGACCCCGTCCCCCTAAATGAAACTTCCCATAGAGGCTTTTTATGATTTATGACTTGCGGGGGTGGGTGGTTCGGGATTCGGAAATGTTTAGAGTAGTATAAGAAAACTTAGTTCCTTAAGGTTGGCCTTTTTGGCCAAGTTTGACTTCGGTCAACATTTTTAGTAAACGATCCCGGAATCAAGTTCCGACAGTTCCACTAGCTTCGTATGATGATTTGAGACTTTGGCGTATGTTCGTAATAGGTTTTGGATGACCCGAGAGCATTTCGGCGCCCAATATAGAAATAAGAATTTCCTTAAATTTGACATTTTGTTTGGAACGTGTTTTTGTGTTATCGAGGTCCGAATAGAATTCTGAGATTAGGAATAGTTCTGTTATGGCATTTATGACTTGCCTGCAAAATTTGGTATCATTACGAGTAGTATAGGTCGGTTCGGCGCGTTGTTATCGAATTCAAGAACTTGAAGTTGTTAAGTTATGATTCTAGGGGTTTCAGGAGATGATTTTGAGTTTTAGCGTGGTTTTGAGTGTTCCGAAAACTCGAGCTAGTCTGTATAATAATTTGGTACTTGTTGGTATATTTGGACGGGGGCTCGGGTGGGCCCAGGTGCCTCTCGGGCACCAAACGGGGCTAAAAGCCATCTGATGCATCTGTTGGTGCACCTGATCTGGTGTGACCGCAGGTGCGGTTGCCCAGTTGCAGGTGCGGCCCCAGGTGAGGCTCCCCCTCTTCGCATGTGCGGAAGTCCTTCCGTAGGAGCAGAGCCGCAGGTGCAGGCTCCACTCCGCAGGTGCGAGAATTGCCCTTTTGCCCCATTTCTGCAGGTGCGAGCCCATGCTCACAAGTGCGAGACCGCAGCCGCAGGTGCGAGATCACTTTAGACTGTGTGGTTCTTTTAAAATACGGCATTTAGTTCATTTTCATCATTTTGCTTCCACCATTTTCGACCTAGGGAGCTTGGGAAAGGGAAAATTTACCTATCTACTGAAAAGGTAAGTAAATTCTACTCTAGTACTAGTTTAATACATGAATTACTAATTAAACTAACAACTAAATTTGTGAAATTAAGAATTTGGGTAGTAACCTAGGACCTTCAAAAATTTAGGGCATTACCGGTGAATTGGCCATGAAATCAAGCAAAAAAATCATATATTAACGATTCTTAGGATATGGGTGAGTGTTTCCTTCGAGAATTTTCGGAATCCGAGCGTGCGGGCCCGTGGGTGCATTTTGGGTGTTCTTCAAGAATAGTGAATTGACTAAATTAGTAGGAGAATTTCATGTTTTGAGCATAATTTGATATATTTACGTATCGATTGATTAGTTTCGAGTCCTCGAGAGGCGAGTTTGGAGTTTCGGGCGTGTTCTTGGTCCGGGGAGTAGATTCGACATGAGGTGAGTCTCCTTTCTAACCTTGTAAGAGGGAATTGTCCCCATAGGTGGTCGAAATGCTATGTGTTGTTGTTTGTGGGGGCTACATACGTACTGAGTGAAGGGAGTTCGTACGTAGCGACTATTATTGTTTTGTCGGGTAGTTTAGGACCCACGAGCATGCTTTTATGTGCCTTACATGTATTCCTAAATGTAATTTGAGTTGCTTATTAGTCTTGAAGTTGGAATGAAGATATTAGGAAATTTTGGTATAAATTGCATTGCTTAAGTTCTTGTTTTTCAAGTATACTCTCTATTAAATGCCTGAGTTTCTGATAATTTTGTGTATATATTTATGAGCACCTGTGTCACATATATGATTCGTGAGTGGGGTAGCCTTATCATTATGTAAACCGCACCGCATGATCGATTCGCGAGCGGGGTAATAGATGCATCTATGGTTCGAGCCGTTCGACCCTCGGCAGTGCACATTTATTTTTGCTACGCTTCGGTCGTATGCTTCGACAGACTATGTGCTTATTATATTGACTGGGAATTTGCTGTTATTATATGAATTTTTTCATTGAAAGGAGGGATTTAACACTTTATATGTTAGTAATATCTGATGTGGAAAGATTTTTGTGAGTTTATATTTGATATTTCATGCCCTTGTGATTATTACGATTGTTATACCTGCCTACCCCTTTATTAGTTTATGTTATTTAGTTGCTGGACCTAGTAAGTATCACGTCTAACTCTCGTCACTACTTCTTCGAGATTAGACGGGATACTCACTGGGTACATATATGTTTATGTACTCATGCTACACTTCTGTACTTAATTGTACAGGTTCTGAGGTAGGTGCGTCTGGTTACCACACCAGAGCTCGTCATTGAGAGTATATATATTCCAGTCCTGACTTCACGGTGAGCTGCTTCTCCTAACGACCCTCGACAGCACCATGGAGTTTCTTTTGTCTATTTCCCATTTATTTCTTTCAGACAGTGGGACTGTATATTATATCTTTTGCATATTCTGTTAGTAGGCCCGTAGGACTTGTGACACTAGTTCCTGGCACACACGTAGTTCAGGTATGTATATATATATATATATATATTGGCTCGCGCCTCTTACGACTATTTTTGTTTAAATTGGTTATTTATTCCTTTTGATAATGTGTAAGTTTTAAAACTTGGTATGTGTGTGAGATGTTTAATCAAATAAGAAAGGAACCTTAGTAATAGAATGTTGGCTTGCCTGACCCCGCTGTTGGGCACCATCACGACCTGGGTTAGGATTTTGGGTCGTGACACCCGTAACTAGTACGATTTCCTACTTGATTTAGTCGGCTTTTAAAGATACTAGGTAAAAAACACAATAATAAAAATAAGAACAAAAGCAGTTCAAGGTTGTCCCCACCTAAAAAAAGTAAATTAAAAGAAAAAAAAATTCAGGTTATAAAAACATATGCCAGCCCATTCTAATGCTTCCTCTACGATGTCTGTCACGACCTCCAATTACATTCACTACGGGGCATTCCCCTGATTATATGTTTACAAGATCCTTGGGGCTTTCCCCGGAATAAATAATGAACAAAGGGATAACATCTAGCCTCAAAAATAAATAAATGACATAATGTTCGCCTACCCAAGTGTGATTGGCCCAGACATGCTTCTATCGAGTGATCAACAAAAGTAGAAATAAAAGTAAACTAAAATAAATAAGTAAAAACTCATTTCACGCCCATTTTCTTTTAACTCCAACATTTGCAACAAAGATAAGTTAACTAAACTGTAAAGATTTAATGACGAAAAGTCCATCATTGATGCAATGAAAGTTTAAATTCCAGTATTAAAAGGAAAGATGCAATGACTAAATGAATACTTAAGGTCAAAAACTTTGGGACAAGTGTTTACCTCGAAATACGAATAACAATTAAACTTGTATTGTGGTTTTAAGGATACGTGATATGATTCAATACCCATAGATAAATGACGAATTAAGTAAATGAATTGAACGATAAAATAAATCAAACCAGTATTGTAGAAATATAACGACCTCGACTAGGAACAGGCTCGAGGTCATGCGCTAAGAGTAGTAAGAACAATAGTAAAATATAATCAAGGAAAGAGCAGCGCATTATTATTTTTCAGTGAATGTATATATACTTATTACAAATGAACAAGGCTCCCCTTTATATAGTAGAGGAATCCTAAATAAGGTACACCTCTAATTTCAGAAATAAAATACATGATTGATGCCAATAACCGTTAACGGTTCCGTCACTTCCGAGATTCCCAACGAAATCTAAGGTCGATCGTGGATATCTCGTTATTCTGTTGCTCGATGTTGGTCATGCCCGATCTCGATCCTTCGATCTTTGTATCTTCGAACTCGATCTCTCTTCATTATGAGCTTAATCTCGAGGCAGTCCCTCGAGCCCATAAAATCGGACATACTCGATTTTAACCGTACACAGATAGTCCACGCGTTTCCTAGAATGAAATGGTGAGAAACAAGTTGAGCCTCGTTCCCTTTACACCTCGATCATGATGTCGTCTTCATGACGTAAGTGATGGATGTGACCGAAAAGTCCTGTCGGTTCGGTTCCCCAAATCATCAATGCATGTCAGCCTGTGGTCAACCACTAGTGCCACCGAACTGTCACCACAAGCCTATAATACCACCTCCTACATGACCAAACTTTACTTTTTCTTTGACTAAAACTCTCAGCTTTCTAACCCTTCTTATCTTCCTTCGTATCGCCGCCTGTTATGTAGTCGTTGTTCTTACCGGAGCCACCAATTTTACACTTGTATTCAACCTTCTCCGCTCACACAAATGGTGAAAACCTCCAAGATTGTGCCGCTAAAAGAAAAGGCTTCACCTTCCTCCTCCCGGCCGGTCAGTGATAAAACGCCGGTAGAGCCCCATATCAAGGAGTGTGTTCCTGGCCCAATCGAACTAATTTCCAACTTCAAAGACGACTGACCCTCTTCAGTTCCGAGCCAATGTTAGCCTGTGTCCCGATATATCTGCTCGGTATCGGAAGGCGATCTCGAGCGGGTGAAAAACGACTGCAACTCCTTCTCGTGAGGAGGATATCACCACTTATGTCAAAGGGTACCTGAGTGTGTATGCTTACCCTTTCACACTAGGTCCCGTAGATCCGGTATTACTCGAATTCTACCGTCAGTATCGAGTGACCCTTGGCCAAATCTTCCCTTCCTTCTAGCGTATCATCCACTTTCTCGGGTTCTTCCCGAGCAAGGTCGAGGGATAACTTTCACCCTCGACAATCTGATAATGTTATATAGCACTCATCTTTATCAACGTAGGCTGATAAAGCTCTAGCGTTGGTCTACAAACACGCTTTTCTCGAGCATTGATGAAGACAATGACCGTGAATGGATGGGCCGGTTCGTCCAAATCAAGACATCTGACCTAATTCTAGTCCATAAATGCCATTCCCCGAGGAATGTAACATGAAACGTAGGTGCAACTTTACTACTGTTGTTCAACGTTTTATTTCTTTTATCCCATTTTGACTCTGGTTCTCCTTTCATGGTGCAGCTTCCCCCTGGTTCCCCGGTGCAATTTCGCACCTTGCAGGATGGGTTCGACAACTAGCATCTACCTCTTCTTATGTCAAACTTCATTGGTGTGACTTGGCCAAGGGTCGATGGGAGGATAAAAACCATGGTGAGCTCTTTTGCGTACATGTTCAGTTTTCCTTCACAATGTACTTCTTATTAACTCAATTTCTTTTTGTATAGGTCTCGGTGAAAATGTTGCTATGAGGCCCCCTCCACCTGGGGAAGAGGAGGCATCGAAGCCAAATAAAGAGAGGAAGAGGAGATGAGCTTCTCCTTCTGATACCCCCCAGCCGAAGAAAAACAAAGCTCGAAAGTCAAAAGTCGAGCCCTCTACTCCTCGTATCAACGTAGTTCAACGACTATGAGAGGACGATGAAGAGGGTGAAGATGACGACTGACTGATGGTAGCTCAAAAGAGGGTAGGTAATGAGGCTTCCGGGAGCGTCGAGACAGCTCAATCACGGACCGAGGGCATCTCAGAAGAGGGTTCAAGCAAAGTCCCCGAGCAATCGGGCAGAGAAGATGCCCCCTACCGAATTAACCAGCCAACGGATATGCCTAAAGGGTCTAGCCCCGAGGCCCTTCAGAAGGAAGATAATGTCCCGAGTGATTCACTTGGGATAATAAACATTGGCGATTTGTCGCTTGGCCCCACATTCTCCGAGGGGCAGTTTCAAGATTCTCGGGGCATGGGGACTCCCGATGCAAGAAGGGAATACCATATTCTGGGAGTGCTTCGACGGGGTCGACGATGGTCCTGATTCATATGCATCATTTGTTTTCGACGAGGCTCAGCGGTTTCTGAAACAATTAAGTTTAATTTCTCTGTATTTACACTTGTGTTTATTCTATGTCTTTTCAAGCCTGATCTCTTCTTTGCATACACGCCATGGTGCTCTACCGAGAAGCATCTACCAAATACCGGGCTGAGCTATCCCGATGTGAGGCCGAGCACACGAAACTCATGGAGGAGAGGGATGTCCTCAAACTCCTCTACATTCAAAAGGAAGAGGAGATTATGACCCTCCGAGCTGAACTCACAAGAGCTCATCGAGATCAGTCCGAACTCATCGAACGGGTAACGTAATTATTTGATAGCTTGTTATGTGTTAATTTGATTTCTTTTAATTAACCTTTTGGTTTTGTAGGTTAACCAGAAGTGTGAGCTGGTGGAGAAGCTTCGAGAGGAAGTTAAGAAGAAGTAGGCCAAAACCTTAGGGTGGAGACAACATTTGGAGCATCTTGCCTCAGAGAAGGATGCACTTTAGGCCCAACTGACTTCAACCGAGAGCCACCTCCATAGTGTGAAAGAGGAAAGCCTGGCTCGGGCTCGAAGAATTGAGGAGGTTGAGGCCAAGTTGGACACCGATCTTGCGAAGGCTAAGACAGAGGCAGAGGCGCTTGTGGCCTATTATCGAGCAGATGACGAGGCATCCAATCATCGGGCATAGGATATCTCTCCTACTACTGAAATTAGATTATCATGTATAGTTGACCATGATAGGTGTAAATCACGGAGAGAGGTTCTCGAAGAAGTGCACGCTCGTGGCTTCCACCTCTAAGGTGACATCGAAGACGCCAAAGTTTTGGAGGTTGAGGCCGCATCCTTGCTTTATTATGAAGCGGATTCCGCTATTTGGTCCGAGAGAGGAGAAGATGGGGATGAGGCTGCCAAAGAAAAGGCTTCCAAGTACGTAGCTCTCGAGGATGTGCCTCCCGAGGATGTGTCTCCCGGGTGGACTAGGCCTTTAGAATTTTCTTCTTTTGTATATTTTTTGTTTAAGGCCCCGTGGGGACCTTGTAATAACTTTCTGTAAATAACAAGTCTTTTTTCTAGTTTGCCTCTAATTCGCGGTAGATTCTACTTTGCCCTATTAAAATTTTAATTCTTGTAGTTTGAACGACCACTAATTCAAACTTGAATCAAACCTTTAGGTTTTAAAAATGAATCCTTGAGCTAACGATATGTTCGAGATTTGAATGGCTTTATCGATGTCATGGCTATATTATCTTTGAGAGAAAGTTCCGTACTTAGAATAAAACAACCCTTATATTTTCACCAAGTGATGGGTAACCGAAGGAACCTTGGTTTGAATTGGGAGTGGACCTTCAGGTTTTCCTTTTGGTTAGACGAGGGTAAGTCCCCGAGCTCGAAAATACATTCAAGAATTTATCCCGGGTGGCTTGACCAAATCTATTGACGTATCATTTTTGTAGCCAAGCTCAGATGAATTTTGAACATTAGAATAAAGTAAACCCTTAGGATTCTATTTAAATGATGGTTAAGTTTTGTCCTTACAGCAATATACCCCTTAGGGTGTTTCGGTGAATCCTCTAGCTATAATTTACTTTATTTGAGCTCGGGGTAGCAGCACCCTTGGGTTTGAATTGAGTGAGATAAGGCTCTCGAACTCAAATTTTATTGTCCCATAGGATCTTTTATATTGGGCCGATTTGGCCCCTGAAAATTGCTATTATTTTCCCCTTTTCGGCTAAAAGACTTTGTGAAAATTTCTTTTTGCCTTAGCATCTGTTTTTTTATCCATTGGGTTTTTTTAGGGTCCGATGATTGGAAACCCATTTTTCTTTTTGTGTCTCAACGTGTTTGTGTTAAGATAATTTAATACCGCTTGAGGTTTTTCGAAGGCTGATATTATCGAAGCGTTTTAGTTATTCGGTGGTTGATTGTATCGAAGCCCTTTTTAATTTCTTTACCGAGGGTAGCCTTTTTAATCGGTTTTTCAAAGGATTTGAAGGCCTTTTGTTTATTACGGAATTCAGACGTCTCTGAGCCACGATATTTTGGTCGTAGCCTTTAATATGACCGTAGCCTTTAATGTGGCTGTAGCCTTTAATGTGGCCATGGCCTACGAGTATGTCTCTTAGACTTATTTCCCGATAACATTTCGAACTTGTTCGAAATGTTAGTCCTTGAGTGTGTTGTCCTTGGCCTAATCATCAAGGGTTGCCTCTCTGAGGTCTTGTGACATCGAATTTGAATAGCTCGAGTATGATGTCCCAGAGTGTTCGATGTATGTTTGCACTTGGCTCTTGAGCCACTTTTCACAAGTATTAGTTTTGCATAATAGACCAGAATCGTAAGTATCCAATTTGTATAATAGAGAATTTTCTTAGAAACACGAGATTTTCGATAAATAAAGAGTGCTTCTTTGAATAATTTATACATTCTTACATGTCTTGTTGTCGGGGCTGGTCTAATCTATATGGACACGGTTCATTCGAGCGTTTGGCCCATTACAAAATTTTCCCTATCGAGACCCATTGACACGAGATACATTTCTCGAACACATAACATCCGAGGGTGATGCCCCCTAGTATTCGAGTTTGATTGCAAAGAAGCCTTGGATACTGTAGAATTATCCTCAGGTAGCACATAGTTGTTGCCTCGTTAAAAACCTTGCGGTAAAAACCCATTTGGGATAAAAACTGATCTAAGGAAAAAAGAGTGCAACGCGTTCTTTGAATCCTGAGGCCTCGATATCTTTGGTCGGACTCCTACAATGAGTTAGTTCTAAATATTTAAATGAAATAAAAGAGAAAGACATACCTTAGAAATTTTATCGGTTGAGAAGTAATTTTATGAATAGTCTTGTTGAATATTTAAAATAAAAATAAGTAGAAATATAGTCTATTTCATTATTCTTAATTTTGGGATGTTATTTGATGTGGGTAAACATTTCTCATGGGTGTGATAATTTTTCTTGAATCTTGTTGCTGGTATATTTCTATCGAAAGTTTTAAGCTTTAAGTTATGGAAGACTACTCCCATATTTATCTTGTATTTTTAATTTTTGGTGGGTTGGAGTGTATGATTTGGATTCTTAATTGATTTGCTCTGTAGGGATGAGGTATATTTCTGAGACCTTACCCCTTCTCTACAGGGAATTTCAGACCTTATACTTTCTCCACAAGCTATATCAGTTTTTGAGTGTAGGTGTATCTTTAACCTTCTAAGTTTAGCCTACAATAAGTCTACATTTCATGGGTTTGTAGAAGGCCTCGCAATAAAGGCTGCTTCCCAAGTTATGAAGGTTTGTAGAAGGCATGGGTTTGTGCAATCTCAATACGATCACGCAGATCATTCATAGTTTCATCTCTTAAGGCTTGAAGTATTTGCATACTGCTGGAAAAACAAGCTTCGCTATAATACTGAGATTAATACTGAGAATCGGAAAAACTTGAAGAATCCACATACTACTGAAAAAACAAGATTCACTATAATTCTCACTGAATTGGTATGTTCTCTTATTTATTATTAAATATGAACATATCTTTTTAAGATGATTTTTTTATATTCACTTTATGTAACTAGGAAAAAACAAGGGATACTTCGGATCCGCTATCACTTAATCATATATTTGTAGCTACAAGGCAAAGGAAACCTGGGCGATCATACAACGACTCGGATGACGATACAATCAAAAAATAGTGAGAATCAGAATTTTCATGTTATTACTATTTTATTTTGAGAAATTATTTATTATTATTAATCGACTTACTTTTTATTTACTTGATTTTTGTCTTTCTGAATTTGCTTGTAGGCCGAAATCGAAGAAACTGAAATGCAACAAACCGATGATGGCAATAAATCTGTTAATGCATTTGCATCTGTAATGGGACCTGAACATCTAGGAGGCTTGAGGTTGTATGGAAGAGGGGTTACAAGAATTTCTTTGAAACAAAAAGTGGGATATTTTGAACACTCTCAAAATTCTACGAATGATTTCCAAAAGATGGAGGAAAAATTTGAACAACAAAAGATAAGTATACGTCAAGAAATTGTCGAAGATGTCATCTAGAAACTTCAACGTTCAGGATTAATACTTGACCCTAACATTATAGCAACATTGTGCGATCACTCAGCACCACATGCAACTATTCAACCAATTCATCACCCGTCTATGGGTAGCAACAATCAAGGTCGGCCCATTTCAGGTATTTACTTAAACCGTCGACATACACACACAGTAACTAAAGCTTACTGTTTGAGAATCACTCCTTATGCCTTGGGCACTATATGGCAGTATATTATTTGTATGTGTTTGAATATGCCTTAGGCAGTATATCACTCCTTACTATTTGAGAGCTTACTATTTGAGAAACAATATTATAACAATATTGTTTGTGTGTGTTTGAATATGCCTCGGCCAGTATATCACTCCTTACTGTTTGAGAATCCTTCCTTACTGTTTGAGAGCTTACTATTTGAAAAACAACATTATAGCAATATCGTTTGCATGTGTTTTAATTATGCTTTGGGCAGTATATCATTTGAGTTTCCTAGAAATTATTTAGGACTTATCTTTAATTTGGTTTTAGTGTTGTTCACTTAAATCTAGTAATTCAAGTTATGGGGACCTTTTTGGATTTGACTGTTGTGTTGTTCACTCAATGTACTGTTATTTAGAGTTCACATTCTTCTTTATGTTGCGTTATGTGGTGGATATGAGTTTAGTATCACTTTCCGCTACATCTATACATTTGTTGAACAGAGAGTCAAGTTATTCACAAATGATGATTGTTTAATTCTTTTGTCGTTGTGATAGTATCTTAATTTGTGGGTGGATTACAAACAATAATAAGCTTATATTCTGGGTACTTTTTATTTGGTAGTTCTGTTAATTCATATTATTGTATGTATATTATATTGCCATATTGATAGGATCGTGAGTTCTCCCTTCCTCTGTGGTGTGTGGGGATCCCTTTTCTTTTTTAATTAGGTTTTCTTGTTTCTGGTATCATTTATCCTTTTCTTTTCTCTTTCATGGTTTTTTTACTTTCATAAGTTCAAGTTGGTAAAATTCCCATGCCAAATTGAACAAAGTTTTAAATGAATTACTGCATGTGATTTTCTTAGGTTGTGTCCCCCTCTACAGTCTTTTCAGAATTTCTGAGAATGTAGTCGACTTTTAGTGTTGTTATTATTTTCATGATTGTACTGATATATTGTTAGTATATGTTTGAATATGTCTTTGGCATCTGATTGGTTCCTGGCCTTTATTTTGGGCTCTATTCATAAGTTTTAGAAACTGGCTACTCAACCAATGTGAGTTGTATCTTACTGTGGTTGACATCTTGTTGTGAGGAACATAATTGTATTAAACTCTACATAATGTCGCAAAATGTTTTTCTGCTTGTTCGTAAATTTTTTTATATATTTGAGCTTGGTGTCCCTTGACAGAAATCTGTAGATGATTGTTTTTCCTTCACATATTGCACAAGATATTAGTTTTGTTGCATAAATGAAGTTAATCTAGTCTTGTAAAAAGCTTCTTTTCCCATTAGTAGAAGCAGATGGAATCACCGTCAACACATTAAAATTCAGAGTTTTTGCCAAAAGCCTGTCACAAAGCCAAAATATATTAATCACAAATTCCAAAATCAGAAGTAATTTAAAGTTAAAAAAGAAAGAAAATAATAACACGGAAGCAACATGATCTCCTTTCACATAGAAGTGTGCTGATTGACCTCTAGTTCCTAGTTATGTGATTAATCTCTCTTCCATGTACACTTTACACTTTTGGATAGTCAATTTTGATTACCTTTGAAGTTTTATTTGACAATAGTAATTTTCCAACATTACTAATTGAAATGATAAGAAAAGTTAAGATTTAACATAGGATGTGTCTTGGCATTAGTGTGTATGTATATATTGAAAATATATATCTTTTGTAAATATTTTACTTAATCGTTTATTTATCATTCTTGTAGGTGGAACAAATGAACAAGAGGCAGATGATGATAGCAGTGAAGACCTTACTTGTGGGCGTTGGTTCTGTTAGAGCTTCATATATTTTAGGATCTTCTAATAGAACTTTTTGCAAACTTATCTATGCTAACTTTGAATTGTCAAACATTACATTGCTATTTTGATTTTATGTGGATGATGTTAGTTGAATATTTTAGATAACTATGTTGATTACTAGTCTCATTTCGTGATTTAGGTACATTCCAATGATCGAATCGAATATTTTATTATATAGGTCGTCATTACTTTATTATATCATAGCAATAGGTCCCATAAATTATTGCAGTAGCCTCTAAAATTGTTATAATAGATATTCAATCCGTTGAAGTAGTCTCAAAAAGGAGTTGCAATAGCACAAAATATTGTAGCAACAAACTCAAATAACCGTTGCAATAGCATCAACGAACTGTTGATATAGACTCAACAAATGATGTGTAAGTTGTTAACATGACGGTTTGCAACCATCCCATTTAAACAAGTAACCGTTACAATAGATATTGTGTGGCGACGGTTGGGAAACCATAGTAGTAGAGAACTTATGGAGACAATTTTTTAACCATTGCACAAGACCGTTACAATAGACCTATTGCGACACAAACCGCTGGGAAGGACCCCTAAACCTTTCTAATAGGTCTATGGAAAACGTTTTACCTATCTATTGTGACGGTTATTAAGGTGTTACCATAGGGCGTCTTTAGTCCGCTAGGCCCTCGATTCATTGGGATCCGATGGGAGCTTTTCATTATTCAAGTACACAACATATTTATTTCTCCAGTCCCAGGTTAAGCTCGTAGAATTTATTTCAGCATGTCATTCCTCGATCACAGACCTCGAGAGCTGGACGACAGTCCCGAGGTGACCTCATCTTCTTCGACCGATGACCCCAAATTGGCAAGTGCATCGGCCTTGGTGTTTTGTTCTCGAGGTATATGTTGTAGAGTCCATTCTTTAAAACGCTGCAAGGTTACCTACAATTTGTCTAAGTACCGCTGCATCATGTCCTCTCGAACTTCGAAGGTTCCATTTACCTGGTTCACTACCAGTAGAGAGTTGCATTTAGATTCAACAGCTTCTTCTCCCAAGCTTTTAGCTAGATCGAGATGTGCAATCATTCTATCGTACTCGGCCTCGTTGTTAGTAAATTTTGAAGTTTGAATAGATTGTCTAATAATACTACCCATGAGCGGTTTCAAAATAATGCCGAGGTCAGACCCTTTCACATTAGAGGAACTACTCGTGAAAAGGGTCCATACCCCCGATGATAGACCCGATTTTAGTAGAAGCTCCTTCTCAACTTTGGGTACGAGGGTTGGCAAAAAATCGTCCACAAAGTCTGCCAAAAGTTGAGACTTAATGGCAGTTCGGGGTTGATATTCGATATCGTACCTGCTAATTTCGATGGCCCATTTGGCCTATCAGCCCGATAGTTCAAGCTTGTGCATAACATTATGGAGTCGATAAGGGGTTATCACACATATAGGGTGACATAGGAAAAGTGACTTTAATTTTCTAGATGCGCTTATTAATGCATGTGCCAATTTCTCTAAGTGTGGATACCTAGTTTTAGCATCTCCTAAGGTTCGACTTACGTAATAAACGGGAAACTGTGTACTTTGCTTTTCTCGAACTAGGACACCACTTACCGCGATCTCGGATACCGCCAAGTATAAGTAAAGCTTCTCATTTTCCTTAGGCGTGTGAAGCAAAGGTAGGATCGATAAATATCGCTTTAATTCTTCCAATGCATGTTGACATTCCGGGGTCCATACCAAATCATTTTTATCTGATGACCTCAAAATTAATCGACCCAAGGCAGCTATTCGTCCGGTTAGCCTTTGTACGGCTTTTACACTATCAACGACGGTGATGTCCTCGAGGGCCTTAATCTTATCGGGGTTGATTTAGATTCCCCGATACGATACCATGAATCCGAGGAATTTTCCCAAACCGACCCCGAATGAATATTTCTCAAAGTTGAGCTTCATATTGTATTTCCTCAAGATTTTGAATGCTTCCTGCAATGAGTCAAATGGTCCTCTGCACACAGAGACTTAACTAACATGTCGTCAATGTAAATTTCCATTGATTTACCTATATGTTCTTCGAACATTTTGTTAACTAGGCATTGATATGTAGCTCCTGCATTTTGCAGCCCGAAGGGCATTACATTATAACATTAAGTCCCATACTTAGTGATAAAAGATATATTTTCTTGGTCTTCTAGGTTTAGTTGGATCTGATTGTACCCAAAATAGGCATCTATAAAAGTAAAGATCTCGTGGCCGGTCGTGGCATCGATCATGCGATCGATGTTAGGCAATGGAAAAGAGTCTTTCGGACATGATTTGTTCAAGTCCTTATAGTCTACACACATTCTAAGTTTGTTCTCCTTTTTGGGGACAAAAACCACATTAGCTAACCATTCGGGATATTTTACCTCCCGAATGGACCCTATCTTGAGAAGTTTGGTTACCTCGTCCTTTATGAAGGCATGTTTTACCTCGGACTGGGGCCTTCTCTTTTGTTTTATCAGTCTGAACTTGGGATCCAGGCTCAGTCGCCGCGTTGTTATCTACGGTATGATTCTTGTCATGTCTAAATGGGACCATGCAAAGATTTCCATGTTATCAATAAGACATTGAATGAGTTTTTTTCCTGAGTTGGGGTGTCAACCCCGTTCCCAGGTATATCTTTCCTTCGGGCAGGAACTTGATTAGTATCACTTGTTTCGTCTCCTCGGTCGTTGACTTAGTTGCATCAGATTCTTCGGGAACAACAAAAGTTTGAGAAGTTCGAAAATCTTATTCCTCATCTTCTTCCACTACATGTTTCCCCGATTCGGTCGAGGCTGGGTACGGTGATTGCTATTTTTCCATCTACTTACCTTTGGTGCTCAATTTTTCTAAGGTCGAAGGTGTTGATACCGGCATTACCTCATCGATTGAAACCAGTTCCTTTGTAGCATATTGTTCCCTGTAAACCATTTTCAACCCATCCGTCGTCAGGAACTTCATCATTTGGTGAAGAGTCGACGGCACTGTCCTTGTGTTATGGATCACAGGCCTTCCGAGCAGTGCATTATATCTCATGTCGCCTTAGATGGCATGGAATTTTTTATCTTGGATGGTTCTTGCCACATTTACTATTAGGGTTATCTCCCATGTTGTTGTTTCACTAGCCATGTTGAAGCCGTTTAGGACTCGAGATGCAGGTACAATTTGGTCCTACAGGTCGAGCTGCTCTACGACCTTCAATCTAATGATGTTCGCCGAGCTACCTGGATCCACTAAAACACGCTTAACTTGAAATTTATTTAATAAAATGGAAATTACCAGGGAGTCGTTGTGTGAATGAGAAATGCCTCATGCTTCTTTGTCGTTGAATGATAAAGTTCTTTCGGGCACATAGTCTCGAGTCTATTTCTCTCTAGTGATAGACACCTTAGTGCGTTAGAATATAGGTCCTTATGGGAAGTCGATACCGCCTACGGTCATGTGAATAACATGTTGAGGTTCTTCTTGTTCATTCTTTCTATTGATATCTCTTTCTCTACAGTGATTTTTAGCTTGATCACTGAGAAACTATCGAAGATGGCCTTCATTGAATTGTCAAACTACCTTTTCTCTCAGATGCCTGCAATCTTCAGTCCTATGGCCATGTGAGTCATGATACTTTCACATATTTGGGTCACCTAGTATCTTTGATCCTTCCTATAGCCGATAAATCCCCGATGCATCGACGCTGAAAATTGTACTCCGATAGCCAAGGTGCTTCTGGGGGATCTGCATTTTTGTCGAATCCAGTTTTACTCATAAGTCCCTAAGAGTTTTTCCCCTGGCCACTTCCTCGATCATTTCGGGTGGAATTGCATCCTGGACCGTTATTCCTTTGATCTGAAATATATGGCCGAAACCGATCTTTATTCGACCTTGATTCTCTATCAACATCCCTCTGATTTTTCCCTCTCGACCGGTTTGGATGAACTGAACCTGAAGGGGCTCCCAATTGGTGATCTTCGACCCTGATTTTCGACTGATATCGGTCGTGAACATATGTCCAAGTCACAACTGGGTACTCGAGAAAATTATGTTTCAACTGGCATGATGTTATCGAACTCCGTTCATTCAACCCTTGGGTGAAAGCCTGAATAGCCCAATCATCAGTAACCGGTGGAAATTCCATGCGTTCCATTTGGAATCGAGATACGAACTCCCTTAGCATCTTGTTGTCCCTCTGTTTTACTTTTAAGAGGTCGGATGTTCTCGTTGCAACCTTTATGGCCTCAACGTGTGCCTTTACGAACGAATCCGCCAACATGGCGAATGAATCGATCGAATTTGGTGGGCAAGTTGTGATACCAAATTATAGATCCTTTCGACAGGGGTCTCCCCGAACGTCTTCAGCAATACGGACTCGATTTTGTTTTCATCCAAATAGTTACCCTTAAAAGAGCACGTGTAAGAGGTAACGTGCTCATTTGGGTTAGAGGTCCCGTTGTATTTAGGTATGTCAGGCATACGAAACTTCTTTGGGATGAGCTTCAGAGCCGCACTCGGAGGGAACGATTTTTGCACAAACTTTTTTTAATCCATTCCTTTCTAGATTGGTGGTGCTCCCAGTATCTGGTCAACTCGGAAGTTGTAAATTTATACCTTCTTGTGGTTGGCCTCAATTTTTTTCTCTCCCGATTCAATTCTTTTAGTGAGCTCCTCGAGCATTCTTATTATAGCAGGATCGGTAGTTGTAACGACCTGATCGGTCGCTCCGAGAGTTTTAGCTCTGTTTCCCCCGTTTCTACTTCATTGTATGTGGTTCAGCTATATTATGTTGTGTTAGGTTGGTTGACTTGGGTTCAGAGCGATTTTGGAGGAAATGAGACATTTAGTCTCTTAAGTTGGTTATTTAGTTGGAAAATTCAACCGAAAGTTGACTTATGGGTAAATGATATTAGAATTGGGTTTTAATGGTTCAGATAGCTTCGTTAGATGATTTTTGAATTAGGAGTGGGTTCAGAATGCTATTTAGCGGTCCATGGTAGAATTAGGCTTGAATTGACAAAATTGGATTTGGCGATTTCTCATCAACATTGGAAAATTAGCTATCAGGGTCGGGATGGAATTCCGAAAGTTGGAAGAGGTTTCTAGTGTCGTTTGTGATGTGTGTGCAAAATTTCAGGTCAATGGGGCGTGGTTTGGTTGGTTTCGGCATCGTTGGCGAATTTTTGAAGTTTAGAAATCCTTAGTCTTGAATTCGGGGTTAATTTGGTACTTTGATGTTCTTATGGGTGATTTGAAGGCTCGTCTAAGTTTGTATGATGTTATGGGATGTGTTGGTATGTTTGTTTGAGGTTCCGATGGCTTCATTGTGAGTTTCAGGGGGTTTCGGACCATTTCTAGGCCATTTCTAGTTGCTAGTTTTTGGCTTCAAGGGTGTACAACGCGTTAGCATAGATATTTCCGCGTTAGCGTAGAGAAAATTTGGAAAATTTTAGTTGTGCTATGTGATTGCGTAAGTCTTCCCGCGATCGCATACGGTAAAATCTCTGCTTCACTGACCCGTCATTGGAAGCATATAACTCACACTCTATAAGGAATTTGAAGATGATCCAAAAATGAAAGTTGTATCCCTTGATGTCTAGTTTTCAGCAAGTTTAACGAATGATAATTTTGAGTTTCGTACAGAATGATATCATTATTATACTAGAGACCATCTGGAAGAGTTGGAGAAGGTGTTGTGTGTGATCGCATGGGAATGGCCGTGATCGCATAGGGTAAAACAAGGGCTGGAAAATTTTGTGCATCGCTATCGCATTAGTTTGTCTAGGACAACATAGGGTAAATGCCTGGGCAAATTATAAAGTATTCTATTTCGAGGGTTTCAGTCATTTTTGCATTTTTGGAGCTATGGAGCTCGGATTGAGGCCATTTTTGAAGGGATTTTCAGAGAAGTGATTAGGGTAAGTGTTCTTCACTTAATTTTGGTTAAATTCCATGATTGTGTGTTGATTTTTGTTATCTAAATTGGGAATTTGGGGTTAAAATTTGGAGTAAGATGGAGGAACATTGGAGAGTTTATTTTGGGGAATTGAATGGCCATTTGATGTCGGATTTTGATGAATTTGATATGGATAGACTCGTGAGGGAATAAGAAATCTAGTTTTGTAATTTTTGTTGGATTCTGAGACGTGGGCCGTGGGGTCGGGTTTGGCCAATTTCGGGATTTTTTATTTAATCTGATAATTTTTGAATGGGCTTTGTTCCTTTAGAACGTATTAATGATATGATACTGACTTTGGATAGATTCGGGGAAATTTAGGCTGAGTCGAGTATCGCGGAGTAGATTCTCGTTCTCTTTGAGGTAAGTAATGGTTGTAAATCTAGTACCGAGGGTATGAAACCCCAGATTTCACATTATTTTAATATTTTGAGGTGACACACATACTAGGTTACGAGCGTGTGGGCGTGAACCGTTGGGGATTGTTACTTGGTACGTGTCGTAGCCACTATAGAGTTGCGTATTTGACTCAAATTATATGATACTTATATGTTTTAGAAAGAATTTCCTATAAATTGGGTTGAATGCCATATTTGGGCCTTGTGCCAGAGCTGTTTGGACCCTTAGGGGCTTTTTCTTATTATCCTCTCACTCTTTTTTATTTAAGATATATACTCTGTCATGTTGTGTTTACTGATTTCATAACTCAATCTTTATTACTCCATTTTGATGCATAAAATGATATTTTGGGTTGAGCACCTTGTTTTACTGATAGCCGAGTGGCTTGAGAGGTTTTTGAATGAGTGAGGCCGAGGGTCTATGTTGTGAGGATATTATGGGATCGGGATGCACGCTACAACATGTTGTTATTGATTCAAAAATTTTGTGAGGCCGCGATCCTGATTGATTTATGCCACAAGGTGGCTGGTTATGAGGCCGAGGGCCTGATTGATTTATGCCACGAGGTGACTTGTTATAGCTCTTGGGTTGTACGTGCCCCTCCGGAGTCTATACACCCCCAGTGAGCGTGGGTACCCTGAGTGAGTGATATGATGTTTTTTTCCCGAGGGGCTGTTCTTGATTCATGTTGTGCCTGAGGGGCTGTTTACGAGCAAATGTTAGGTAATGCCCGAGGGGCTGTATATGAGTGACTGTGAGGTTTTGTCAGACCCAAATTTCCCATCGTCGGGTTCGTGATAGCGTCTAACGTTGAACCCACTAGACAAGCCAACGTGTGTATTCAATTTAATTTATTCCTTGATTAGCAATTAAGAACAGATGAGTTACAACATTAACATGAATGAAATATAAGACGAAGCAAGATATATATAAATATTCCAAAACAAAGCCTTTACGAAGGTTCACCAAAACTAGCCAAATCCCATAATAGTGGAGTCACAACTCACGGACTGTCTAAGAGTAATACACATAAATGTCTGAAAGAAATAAGTACATCTGATTCTGAATCATCTAGAACATAAATACAAGTAAAATAGGAGGGGACGCCAAGGCCTGCGGATGCCAACATGACTACCTCGGTGTCTCCGGGTGGACTGAAGGAAGCCTCCTAGCTCTAGTGTCCACATGGCTCTGTACCGGGATCTGCAAAACAAAAAGATGTGCAGGTGTAGTATCAGTACAACCGACCCCATGTACTGAGTAAGTATCGAGCCTAACCTCGGCGAAATAGTGACGAGGCTAGGACACGACAATCAAGACAACTTGTGTAATTTAATAATATTCGGAAGAAATAATAATAACAAGAATAACCGATAAGTACAAGGGAAAAAGGGAAACATGCTAGGGGAAGACGATATCAGATAACAGAATAATGAAATTGGACAACAGTTCAAATATCTAAGTATCAGCAGGAAATAACAAACACAGAGAAAACAATGCACGACATCACCCTTCGTGCTTTTACTCTCATCCTCACCAAATAAAAATAAAGGCAAGTGCACGGCATCACCCTTCGTGCTTTTACTCTCATCCTCACCAAATAAAAATAAAGGCAAGTGCACGGCATCACCCTTCGTGCTTTTACTCTCATCCTCACCAAATAATAAATAGAAACGGCACGACATCACCCTTCGTGCTTTTAATATCATAACATGGCATGGCATCACCCTTCGTGCTTTTACACTCTCATCCTCACAATAAACAATACACGGCATCACCCTTCGTGCTTTACACTCTTCCTCACAGAAATCAATAAACGACATCACCCTTCGTGCTTTACACTCTTCCTAACCCAAACAATATCAATAACAGAAGTTTGGCAAGGAAGGAATCAACAATATCAACCATAACAATAAATCACAACATCCCGGCAAGGGAACAACAATAGAAATATCACCGTCCCGGCATAGGACACAGCTATAACCAATCTCACTCAAGTACATACATGTACATAAGATTCCTCAAACGAAGAAAATACCCAACAATATCCATTACCAAGAATTTCCACCAAATGAACAACCACCAAAATGAAATTCAAACTATAACACAATAATTATCAATGAAAATAACAAACATCATAGCTTCCGACTCACGGGCATGTTTGACACCAACGTGTAGGTACTCGTCATCTCACCTATACGTTGAACATGGTATAAACACATAATGAATAAGACTCAACAACTAGTTCCTCAAGCTAAAGTTATGCCAAACACTTACCTTGACTTCCACGACCAAAATCTAGCCTCAATCACCGCTTTTCCTTTTGAACTCGAATCCAAATCGATTGTATCTAAACATAATTGACTCAAATACATCAATAAATGCTAAATAATTCAATTCCAATACCTAATTATAGATTTTCCAATATTCTTTCCAAAAGGTCAAAAATTGACCCCGGGCCCACTTGGTCAAAACACGAGGTCCGGACCAAAACACGATCACCCATTCAGCCACGATCCCCAATATGTAATTAGTATTGAAATCCAACAACAAAACGAGGTCTAAATTCCAATTATACCAAAAGCCCTAACTCTACCCAAATCCCTAATTTTCTACTCTTAAGAACATGATTTAGGCCTAGAAATCTAATGGGTGTTAATAGAAATTGAAGAAAAAGACTCTAAGATTACATACCTATGATTTTGTAGTGAAGTGCTCTTTCAAAAATCGCCCAATTTGGAGTTTGGAAGAAGAAGTTATGAAATTTTGGTTTAATCCCGTATAGGTTCTGTTTTAAAAAAAAATCACTAGGCAAAATTATGACTTATGCGATCGCGACTGAGCTAATGCGATCGCACATTTGACCTTTTCCCCACCCTACGCGATCGCATCCCCTGTGGTGCGTTGGCACTGTGTAAAGTCTACCCAGCCCCCAGCCTTCCTAAAACTCTATGCGTTCACGGCTTATTGGGTGCGTTCGCGTAGAGTAATTTTCCTATGCTCCGCGTTCGCACCGTGTACTATGCGATCGCATAGTGTTAGCCAACCCCCTCCCAGACTTGTGATGTGCATTCGCATGAATCCTTATGCGTCCGCATTGTGTAAAAACTCATACACCAGAAAACCTCTGCAACACCAGATTTTTAAGTCTAAAAAATACCCCGACGCCTATCCAAAACTCAGCCGAGCCCTCGAGGCTCCAAACTAAATATGCACACAAGATCCAAAACATCCTACGAACTTACTCGTGCGATAAAATCACCAAAATAACATCTTAAACAACGAATTTATCATAAAAATCAAAGAAAACTTCAAAAACTTTCAAAGTATCAAAATTTACAACCGTGGGTCCGAATCACATCAAACGACTTCCGTTTCTTACCAAATTTTACAGACATGTTATAAATATTATATTGAACTTGTACCGGGCTCCGGAACCAAAATACGGGCCCGATACCATAGGTTTCACACATAATAATATTTCTAAAATCCTTTATATTTTCAGAAAAAACAATTTCTTTCAAAAATTTATTTCTCGGGCTAGGGACAATGGAATTTGATTCCGGGCATACGCCCGAGTCCCATATTTTTCTACGGACCGTCCGGGACTGTCAAATCACGGTTCCGGGTCCGTTTACTAAAAATGTTGACCAAAGCCAACTTAATTCAAATTTCAAAAACAAAACTATCAAGTTTTCTCAAATTTTCACATAAAGGCTTCCCGGCTTCACGCACGGGATGCGCATGCAAATCTAAGTGAGATAAAAGGAGGTTTTCACGACATCGGAACACAAAATTTACTTATAAAACATGGGATGACCTTTTGGGTCATCACAATCTCTACCTCTAAAACAAACGTTCGTCCTCGAATGCACATAGAAAAGTACCTGGATCGGTGAAAAGATGGGGATATCGGCTCCGCATATCGGACTCGGACTCCCAGGTAGCTGCCTCGGCAGGTTGACCTCTCCACTGAACACTAAACGAAGGATAACTCTTCGATCTCAACTGACGAACCTGCCGGCCTAATATGGCTACCGGCTCCTCCTCATAAGTCAAATCCTTGTCCAACTGGACACTGCTGAAGTCTATCACATGGGATGGATCAGCGATATACTTCCGAAGCATAGATACATGAAACACTAGATGCACGACTGATAAACTCGATGGAAAAGCAAGCTTGTAGGCCACCTCTCCCACTTTATCAAGAATAAACGGACCAATGTACCTAGGGCTCAGCTTGCCCTTCTTCCCGAACCTCATCACGCCCTTCATGGGCTACACCCGAAACAATATCCGGTCTCCTACCATGAATGCCAAATCTCGAACTCTACGGTCTGTATAACTATTCTGCCTGGACTGAGCTGTACGAATTCTATCCTAAATGATCTTCGCCTTATCCAAGGCATCCTGCACTAACTCCATACCAAACAACTGAGCCACTCCAGGCTCAAACCACCCAACCGGCGACCGACATCGCCTACCATACAACACCTCATAAGGAGATATCTAAGTGCTCGAAGATAGCTGTTGATGTAGGCAAACTCAGCTAAAGGCAAAAATTGGTCCCAAGAACCTCCAAAGTCAATGACACATGCTTGCAGCATATCCTCCAAAATCTAAATAGTACGCTCGGACTGTGCGTCCGTCTGAGGATGAAATGCTGTGCTCAACTCAACCCGTGTGCCCAACTCACGTTGAAATACTCTCCAGAAATTGGAGGTAAACTGAGTACCTCGGTCAGAAATAATGGACACCAGCACCCCATGAAGGCGAACAATCTCCCTGATTTAAATCTCTTCCAATCTCTCTGAAGAATATGAAACTACTACAGGGATGAAATGTGCTGACTTGGTCAGCCTATCCACAATGACCCATACTGCATCGAACTTCCTCTGAGTCTGTGGGAGTCCAACTACGAAATCCATGGTGATACGCTTCCACTTCCACTCGGGAATCTCAATCTGCTGCATGAAACCACTGAGTCTATGGTGCTCGTACTTAACCTGCTGACAGTTCAAGCACCGTGCTACATATGCCAAAATATCTTTCTTCATCCTCTGTCACCAATAATGCTGCCGCAAATCCTAGTACATCTTTGCGGCGCCCGGATGAATGGAATACCGGGAACTATGGGCCTCCTGCAATACAACCTCACGAATCCCATCAACATCAGGCACACAAATACACCCCTGCATCCGCAACACTCCATCATCACCAACTGAAACCTGCTTGGCACCTCTATGCATGAAGGTGTCCCTAAGGGCACGCAAATGAAGATCATCTTACTGTCGATCCCGAATACGGTCGAATAATGAAGAACAATCCACCGTATAAGCTAAAACAATGTCGGTCTCAGAAACATCAAATCTCATGAACCGATTGGCCAAAGCCTGAACATCAAAAGCAAGTGGTCGCTCCCCGACTGGAATGTAAGCAAGACTACACATGCTGACTGACTTCTGGCTCAAAGCATCGGCCTCCACATTGGCCTTCCCCGGATGGTAGAAGATGGTGATGTCATAGTCTTTCAACAGCTCTAACTCTCTTCTCTGCCTCATATTCAACTCTTTATGCTTGAACAGATATTGCAAACTCTTATGATCTAAGAACACCTCACATGACACACCATACAGATAATGCATCCAAATCTTCAGCGCATGGACAATGGCTGCTAACTCTAAATCATGAAATGGATGGTTCTTCCCATGAACCTTCAACTGAAGTGAAGCATAAGCTATAACCTTGCCATCGTGCATCAACACTTCCCCAAGTCCAACCCGTGAAGCATCACAATACACGGTATATGGCCCTGAACCCGAGGGAAAAACCAACATTGGTGTCGTGGTCAAGGCTGTCTTGAGCTTCTGAAAGCTCGCATCACACTCATCTGACCACCTGAACTGGCACCCTTCTGAGTCAACCTGTTCATCGGGGCTGCAATAGATGAAAATGCCTCCATAAACCGACGTTAGTAACTCCAAATCTCTGTAGTAGATGTGGGTCTAGGACAATCCTTGACTGCTGAAATCATCTTGGGATCCACCTGAATACCCTCTGCCGCTACAACATGGCCCTAAAATGCAACTGAACTCAACAACAACTCGCACTTCAAAAACTTAGCATACAACTTATTGTCCTTTGTAGTCTGGAGGACGACTCGAAGGTGCTGCTCGTGCTCCTCTCGGATGCAGGAGTAAATCAAAATGTCATCAATGGAGACAATCACGAACGAATCCAGATAAGGCCTGAACACTCGTTTCATCAAATCCATAAAAGCAGTTGGGGCATTTTTCAACCCAAATAACATCACCAAGAACTCATAATGCCGATACCGAGTCCGAAAGGCTGTCTTAGGGACATCAGAAGCCCTAAGCATCAACTGATGGTAGTCAGATCTCAAGTTAATCTTTGAAAACACTATCGCACCCTGAAGCTGGTCGAACAAGTCATCAATCCTTGGCTATGGATACTTATTCTTGATAGTAACCTTGTTCAATTGCCGGTAGTCAATGCACATCCTTATCGTTCCGTCCTTCTTCTTAACAAACAACACTGGCGCACCCCAAGGAGAAACACTAGGCCTAATAAATCCTTTAGCTAGCAAATCCTATAACTGATCATTCAACTCCTTTAGCTTTGGCAGGGCCATACGATATGGCGGAATAAATATGGGTTGAGTGCCCGGAGCCAAATCAATGCAGAAGTCAATACCCATGTCGGGTGGCATACCCGGCAGGTCAGCAGGGAATACCTTTGGGAACTCATGAACAATGGGCACAGACTCCATAGAAGGAACCTCGGCACTAGAATCACGAACATTAGCCAAATAGGCCAAATACCCCTTCTCAACCATGCGTCGAGCCTTCATATATGAGACAACGCTGCTGGAAGAATAACCAGGAGTCCCCCTCCATCCAATCGAGGCACTCTCGATAAGGCCAAGGTCACACTCTTGGCATGATTGTCCAGAATAGGATGATACAGAGACAACCAATCCATCCCCAAAATATAATCGAAATCAACTATATAAAGGAGTAGAAGATCTACTCTGAACTCAAGACCACCAATAACCACTATACATGAATGGTAGACTCGATCTACCATAATAGAATCACCCACCGGTGTAGATTCTTACACACGAGTACTCGGGGAATCACGAGGCATAATTAGATAAGGAGAAAAATACGAGGACACATAGGAATATGTGGAACCCGGATCAAATAAAACCGAAGCATCCCTGTTGCAAACTGAAAACATACCTGTAATGACTCCATCGGAGGCCTCAACTTCAGGCCTGTCGGGAATAGCATAACATCGAGGCTGGGCCGCACCAGTATGAACATCCCTAGGCGGACCTACTGCGAGCTGACCTCTACCTCTAATAGCATGACCTCTACCTCTAACCGTCTGGCCTCAACCTCTAGCACCTCGACCTCCACCCCTAGCTGGTTGAGGGGGTGGGGGTGCACCTGGTGCGGGAATAATAGCACGGGAACCCCTGATACTGAGAACCACTCGAGGCTCGGGGGAAAAACTTTGCAATGTGCCTCGGGCCACCACAAGTATAACAAGATCTTCGTTGCTGAGTCTGCTGGCCCTGAAATTGTCCCTGTCAACCTGAATAACCCCTCTGGAAACTCTGGAGCGGCGGTGCACTGATAGGAGCTGGTGGTGCACTGCGAGATACCTGAAGTGCTGACTGTAAGGGCCTAGAAGAATGACCTCTGCCAAAAGAATCCCTTCCTCCAGATGAGACACCACTGAACCGGCCAAAATGACAAGGCCTCTGGTTAGACCCTTGACCACTACCCTGCAATAAGACCATCTCAACTCGCCTGGCCACATTGACCGCCTCCTGAAATGAAATATCACTACCTGTCTCTTTGTCCATCTGTAGTCTAATCGGCTGAGCTAGCCCCTCAATAAACCTCCTCACCCTCTCTCGGTCGATGAGGAGTATCATGATAGCATACTTGGCAAAAGTGATGAATTTTGTCTCATACTGTGTAACTGTCATAGAACCCTGCTGGAGACACTCAAACTGCCTTCAGAGATCCTCTCTCTGGGTGACTGGAAGAAACTTCTCTAAGAAAAAATCAGAGAACTAAGCCCAAGACAAAGGCGAAGATTCAGCTGGTCTGGTCAAGCAATAATCCCTCCACCAAGTCTTGGCGGGACCAGAAAGGCGGAAAGTAGCAAAATCGACCCCATTGGCCTCCACGATCCCCATGTTCCGAAGAACCTCATAAAAATTGTCTAAGTAATCCTGGGGATCCTATGAAGGTGCACCACTGAAAGTAGTAGGAAACAACTTGGTGAACCGGTCCAATCTCCATAAAGCATTAGCAGACATAGCTGCTCCCTCAACGGCTTGAGCAACAATACTCGGCTGAACTACCCCAGTTGTCTGAGGTGCTGGAGTTTGGAACTGAGAAGCTAACTTCTCTGATGTGCGGGTGGCAAGAGCTTGGGCCCCTCCCCCAGCCTGAGAGACGATTGGTGTTGTAGGAAGTAGACCTGCCTGCACCACGCTCTCCATAAGGCCCACAAGACGGACCAGAGCGTCCAGAAGTACCGGGGTGGCAATGAACCCCTCTGGGACCTAAGCTGGTCCAACTGGGACTGTTTCGGTAGGAACCTCATCGGCAAACTCTACCTGAGGATCCTTCACTAGGTATGCTGCTCTAGGCTGAGGTCTAGCCCTGCCTCATTCTCTAGTACGGCCTCGGCCTCTAGTAGGAGCTGCAATTGGAGGGTCGGGCTGCTGATCGGTAGAGGAAGAAGCACATGCTCTCGCCATCTGCGAGAGAATAGAATAGAAATTTAGTTAGCATTTAGAATTCAAATCGCACGACAGAGAAGAATAGATGTGAATTCATTCCTAACTTTGCAGCCTCTAGGGATGAGTACAGACGTCTCCGTACTGATCCCTTAGACTCTACCAAGCTTGTCCGTTAATTATGAGACCTAGGCAACCTAGTACTCTGATAACAACTTGTCACGACCCGAATTTCCCACCGTCGGGTTCTTGATGGCGTCTAACATTGAACCCGCTAGACAAGCCAATGTGTGTATTCAATTTATTTTATTCCTTGATTAGCAATTAAGAACATATGACTTACAACATTAACATGAATGTAATATAAGATGAAGCAAGATGTATATAAATATTCCAAAACAAAGCCTTTACGAAGTTTCACCAAAACTAGCCAAATCCAAGAATAGTGGAGTCACAACTCACGGACTGTCTAAGAGTAATACACATAAAAGTCTGAAAGAAATAAGTGCATCCGGTTCTGAATCATCTAGAACAGAAATACAAGCAAAATAGGAGGGGACGCCAAGTCCCGCGGATGCCAACAGGACTACCTCGGTTTCTCCGGGTGGACTGAAGGAAGTCTCCTAGCTCTAGTGTCCACAGGGTCCTGTACCGGGATCTGCACACCAAAAAGATGTGCAGGTGTGGTATCAGTACAACTGATCCCACGTACTGAGTAAGTGTCGAGCCTAACCTCGGTGAAGTAGTGACGATGCTAGGACACGACAATCAAGACAACCTATGCAATTTAATTATATTCGGAAGAAATAATAATAATAATAAGAATAACCAGATAAGTACAAGGGAAAAGGGGAAACATGCTAGTGGAAGACGATATCAGATAATAGAAATAACGAAATAGGACAACAATTCAAATATCTAAGTATCAGCAGGAGATAACAAACACAGAGAAAACAATGCGCGACATCACCCTTCATGCTTTTACTTTCATCCTCACCAAATAATAATAAAGGCAAGTGCACGGCATCACCCTTTGTGCTTTTACTCTCATCCTCACTAAATAACAAACAGAAACGGCACGGCATCACCCTTCGTGCTCTCACACTCTCATCTTCACGACAAACAATACATGGAATCACCCTTCGTGCTTTATACTATTCCTCACAGAAATCAATACACGACATCACCCTTCGTGCTTTACACTCTTCCTCACATAAATCAATACACGGCATCACCCTTCGTGCTTTACACTCTTCCTTGCCCATAAAATATCAATAGCAGAATTTTGGCAAGGAAGGAATGAACAATATGAACCATATCAATAAATCACAACATTCCGGCAAGGGAACAACATTAGAAATATCACCGTCCCGGCAAGGGACACAACTATAACCAATATCACTTAAGTACATACCTTTACATAAGATTCCTCAACCGAAACAAATACCCAACAATATCCATTACCAAGAATTTCCACCAAATGAATAACCACCAAAATGAAATTCAAACTATAACACAGTAATTATCAATGAAAATCACAAAATTCATAATTTATGACTAACGGGCATGCTTGACACCAACGTATAGGTACTCGTCACCTCACCTTTATGTTGAACATGGTATAAACACATAACAAATATCACTCAACACCAATTCCCTCAAGCTAAAGTTAGGCCAAACACTTAACTCGACTTCCACGACCAAAATCAAGCCTCAGTCACCGCTTTTCCTTTTGAACTCGAATCCAAATCGATTGTATCTAGACATAATTGATTCAATAACATCAATAAATGCTAAATAATTCAATTCCAATACGTAATTATAGATTTTCCAACATTCATCCAAAAAGGTCAAAAATCGACCCCGGGCCCGCTTGGTCAAAATATGAGGTTCGGACCAAAACCCGATCACCCATTCACCCATGAGCACGAATATGTAATTAGTTTTGAAATCTGACCCCAAAACGAGGTCTAAATTCCAATTATACAAAAAGCCCTAACTCTACCGAAATCCCTAATTTTTTACCCTTAAGAACATGATTTAGGCCTAGAAATCTAATGGGTGTTCATAGAATTTGAAGAAAAAGAGTCTAAAATTACATACCTACGATTTTGTAGTGAAGTTCTCTTTCAAAAATTGCCCAATTTAGAGTTTGAAGAAAAAGGTATGAAATTTTTGTTTAATCCCGCATAGGTTCTGTTTTTAAAAAAATCACTGGGCAAAATTATGACTTATGCGATCGCGACTGAGATAATGCGGTCGCACAGTTGACCTTTCCCCCACCCTACGCGTTCACATCTCCTATGGTGCGTTCGCACTGTGTAAAGTCTACCCAGCCCCCAGCCTTCCTAAAACTCTATGCGTTCGCGGCTTATTGGGTGCGTTCGCCTAGAGTAATTTTCCTATGCTCCGCGTTCGCACCCAGTACTATGCGATCACATACTGTTAGCCAACCCCCTCCTAGACTTGTGTTGTGCGTTCGCATGAATTCTCATGCGTTCTCATAGTGCAAAAACACAGACACCAGAAAACTGCTGCAACACCATGTTGTTTAGTCTAAAAAATACCCCGACGCCTATCCGCAACTCACCCGAGCCCTCGGGGCTCCAAACCAAATATGAACACTACCTCAAAAACATCCTACAGACTTACTCGTGAGATCAAATCGCCAAAATAATATTTGAAACAACGAATTTATCATAAAAATCAAAGAAAATTTCCAAAACTTTCAAAGTATCAAAATTTACAACCGCGGGTCTGAATCACATCAAACGACTTCCGTTTCTTACCAAAATTTACAGACATGTTATAAATATTATATTGAACCTGTACCAGGCTGCGAAACAAAAATATGGGCCTGATTCCATAGGTTTTACACCTAATCAAATTTCTAAAATCCTTTATATTTCTAGAAAAATAATTTCTTTCAAAAATTCATTTCTCAGGCTTGGGACCTCGAAATTCGATTTCGGGCATACGCCAAAGTCCCATATTTTCCTAAGGGCCCTCTGAAATCGTCAAATCACGGGTCCGGGTCTTTTTAGCAAAATATTGACCAAAGTCAACTTAATTCAAATTTCAAAAACAAAACTTCATTTTTTCTCTATTTTTCACATAAAGGTTTCCCGGCTACACGCTCGGGCTGCGCACGCAAATCGAGGTAAGAAAAAAGGATGTTTTTATGACCTCGAAACACATAATTGACTTATAAAATACGAGATGACCTTTTGGGTTATCATAGGTTTTCCCGAGGGGCTGTTTATGATTCATGTTTGCCTGAAGGGCTGTTCACGAGTGATGTTCGCCGAGGGGCTGTTCTTTATATATGTTGCCCAAGGAGCTCTATACGAGTGAGTTTTTCCCGATGGGCTATTTATGTTTTTATAATTTTTACTCACTGTTTCATCACTTCGTTGAAAACTGTTGAAAGATGTTTTAAATAGTTTTACTAAAACTGGATTTAAATGAGCTGAGTTGATTCAAAACCCTAATTTTAAAAGCATGTTGTATTTTACTCAGATTTCATGATATGAACTGTATATGATTTATTGGTTGTCACTACTGCTTAGTCTCTATTTACTTTTATTACTTACTGAGTTGACGTACTCACATTGCTCCCGGCACCTTGTGTGCAGATCCAAGTATTTCTGAGCCCGGTAGTGGGTGTTGATTACTTAGTGGCGGGTCCATTGGAGTTAGTAAGGTAGCTGCCTAGCGATCGCAACCCTGCTTTTCTCCCTCCTTATCCTCCCCTAGTTGTATTCAGTTATTTCCAATCTATGTTAGTCTTGATGTTGTCAGACGGTTATAGTAGATGCTCATGATTCGTGACACCCCGATGTCAGGACTTTTTTCCGCACGGTTGTTTTGATTTAAATTCTGTATGCAGGTTTATTGTTAAATAGCTTTGGTTTTGTCTTAAAAATGAAAATATTGATTGGTTTTGGTAGTGTGTCGGCTTGCCTAATACCACGTTAGGCACCATCACGATGGGGTAACTTTTGGGTCGTGACAAGTTGGTATCAAAGCCTACGTTACATATGTCTCACGAGTCATTAGCAGGTTTAGTAGAGTCTTGCGGATCGGTACGGAAACGTCTGTACTTATCTTCGAGAGGTTGCAGAGCCCTTAGAAAAACTCTCACATTCTTGAATTCTTGTCGTTCAAATCCATTTATTAAGCCAAAAGCGTAACTCCTTGAATTTCTTTCATGTATTCGAATGCGCACGTGAGAGCTCGGTATCAGCAGTGACGGCTTGTGATTTCCATGAGTGAGGTGCGAGATGTGATTTTAGTATGTTGATAATGGGCGAGTCTGGAGGACTTGAGGCCGGGTTTTGTCTATGGCTTGAGTGCTAAGGTGTTGATTGTGTGAGCACGTGCTTTTGGATTTATATGTTCGGTAATGTCCCTATTAGTTGAAGTGATGGCTGGATGGCTACGTGATGAGTATGATGTGACTAAGAGATGTGTTCATATGATTTGAATGTGATGAGAAGGGTCCACTTGAGGGTAGAAAGAACTATTTTTGTCCTTGATTTACAGCTTGATTTGATGTATAGACCCGAGTCACGGGTGTGTTGAAGGATGTTTTCATGTTGTTTAGTTGGGGAGTGAAGTAGATTTCATGTCGTGATATGAGTTCAGACTCAGGAATATTAAGTGATTGTGTGATGTTTATGACTGTGGAAGGGTATAAAGAGATGTTGGTTTGAGGCAAAGCATGTGGGTTATCTCATGCGGAGTGTTCTGAGGTTTGTGTGATCCCTATGTTATTTGTTGGGAAGTCCTCTTTTACAAGATATATATACGTGTTGCATATTGAGTTTGGATCGCTTATAAGAGTGGGTCTGACTGTTACAAGGGTGACTGCGAGATTTGTAGATTACTTTTTATATTAGATGGGTTGTGTTATATGAGCTTATGAAGGATTTTGATGAATCTCACTGTGGTATTGTGGCAGTGATAGCGTATGGGTATGATGAGTTATTGTTTCTATTGATCTATGACTTCGAGCCAAGTGGGGGAGTCTGCTATTGATAAGTTGATTGAGCGGCTAAGTGTCGTATCAGTTTCTGTTTGAGGTATACTGGCGAATCAGTTGTGGCTTACAGGGGTTGAGATCGAGGACGACTCAAGTAAAAGAAATTTTGGATAGGGGTTGTGGTATGCTTTATGGGTGTATAAGAATCATGGAATGGATTAAGTTGTTATTGGTGAAAAATGTAATGTCCATGGAACAGGAATTTATTTGGTTGCATTATGGTGAGGTTACTTCCTGGGGTGTTGGAGTGCTAATGGAGCATAAGTCGTTCGATCCATTTGATCAGTCTAATTGAGGTTTGAGCAGAGTGGATGACTCTCGAGAATTGTTTTAATGGATTCAAGATGTATATTTAACAATTGGGGGATCTTCAGGATGTGTATTTCGCTAGAAACTGAAGTCTACATTGGATGGTGTCAATACTTGTGGCATTTCTATATCATTACGGATTCTATATATCAGTATCAAGAAGGTAAAGGTAATGAATTTAGATTCACAGGAAGTCTCTTCAGGGTAAGTATTTTTAATGTGGTGATTTTGGGGATATTTGAGAGAGTATTCAGCGACTTATGAGCCTTAGACGATGTGGTTTTATGCTTGGATCTCGTGTGGTGAGTCTGGGTTGAGGATTGCGGTATTATGGAAAGGAGAAGTATACTCAAAGGTAATTGAGAAGGAACTTGGATAAATATGACAACTTGGTAGTAGGTCGGATTGGCATAGTAAGGGCTATGATTAGTTTTTGGGTGCTTATGAGGTAATGAGTTTCTACAGGTGTCTCGTGGCAATGCTCTTGCTTTTTTGGTGACCTGTGTAACTTGGTTGAGCTAGAAGGATTTAGTCCTAACAGTTTGGTTTTGTGCAAATGGGATTCGAAAAGTCCTTGATGGCTTCTACCACGGTTAGAGATGTATACTTTCTACTGCCGTGAGGAGAAAGTGATGTATAGTTATTTTCTCCAGAATAAAAATCAAATGGAAAGTCTTAGCTGATTAAGTATGTAGTTTCTTGCGACTCAAAGTGGATTTGAGGTTTGTCGTATCATTCATATGGTTGCATAACGGGTGCGAGGTATGGTGTAGTATTGAGATTGTGGGTGCTAGGTGACGATGTGATTTGAAAGGAAGGTTCTAAATTCTTAGGTAGCATGGACGATCTCAGATGATCGAATAGATGATGTTACTTTTGTATATAGATTGATGAAGGTATAAGTTTCAGAAGAGGCATTGTGTTTTGATTTATGGATACTTCATTAGTGTGGCAGTACTCTCCTTATTGGTCGGTTGCGGGTATTCAACTTTGTCCTTGTAACACATACGGATTATAGGGTATCCCTCGTTGTATGATCGTGTATTGGGGAAGTATTAGACATTCAGGCGACAGATTTGAGATCGGATATGGTGATTTGTGTGCTTTGAGGATTTGGAGTCTGGGAACTCAAATGAGTTGATGATTTCATAGTTTAGGGATGTAGAGACGTAGCCAAGGTTAGCCAAAAGTTTGTGTCTGTTGTGATTCAGTCATTATGGACCTTCGGAGGATCATTTTTTGTATTATGTGTGACCGAATTGATTTGGGGTTCCTACGTAGGCCTAGTGGGGATAGGTGATTTGCACCGAGTCGAATTGATTGGTTATGTAGTGCTATCGTGAGGGGCATTCCAGTTAGTGGTTGTTAGGATTATTTGTGTTCTGGGATGATTTATGAGTTACTTTTCCCTGCTACGGGGAGCTGCGATTCATTGATTTAGGCATACATGGTGTGGATCTATTGTGGTCTTATAGCGGGATTTGAGTAAGGTAAGTAATTGGGTATTGTAGGATTGAGACGTATTGGTTATGTTCTTTCGGGTGCGTGTGGCATGGTATTGTCCGATTCTCTGTGGTTATGGTAATGCACTTTGAGTACTTGATGTCGAATTGCGCGTGGTTATTGATTTTGAGCAAGGTGGCTTGAAGTATTTCATTTGAACCAACGTTTGGATGGGATCACACACTGTAGCAGAGTTATGTAGAGGTATAATCCTTGGTGTCGGATTTGTGTGTTTTGGTTTTACAATGTGTGACAGGATCTTATCATGGTGTTGTGATGGTACTTATTAACATGGAGCGATAGTCCTCTCGTGTGAAACTTTTCTATGATTTGAGTACATTTGGGATGTTGCTATTGGGTGCACGAATTGCACAGGTTATGGATTTGGATTGTATTGATGCGTCATGTCATCCGAGTGGTCGTGTTTGATGAGAAGTGGTCATTGGACCTAGAATGAATACTATCAGAATTGACTATAGCATGGTTGGAAGGATAATATCAGAAGTCGGCTTAGAAATCTGCTAGAGTTCCTATTGGAGAAGAGAGATATACATGATTGGTTGATCGGATTAATGGTTACGAGTTTCTGCGTGTTTCCTTCATCTTTGGCAGTGTATGAAAGTGTTAGAACGAGGCTTTGCTTGATAAGAAGTTATTTACCGGTATTAGGTTGTTTAAGCAGTTATTGTGGTTAGAAGTTATCGCTATGAGTGTTTGATTCATATGGTATATTATGTGATTATATCTTGGGTTATGGATATAGTTCGATACAACTTGTTCAGACTTATACACTGTGTAGATGCGAGATTTCTAATTTATGGAAAATTCTGATATGAAAAATTTGGTACTAAGGCTTATAGGCTAGGTTGAATTATGAAATTTCAGTTATGTTGTGTTATCAGACCTATATGGCATAGGGTGACGTGGATTACCGCGAGTATGTGTGTGTAAGGTTATTCGATGATTTGATGGCTTTTGGAACAACTCTTGGCATGTTCGAGGACGAACGTTTGTTTAAGAGGGGGAGAATATAACGACCCGATTGGTCGTTCCGAGATTTTAGCCCCATTTCCCCCGTTTTGATTCATTATATGTGGTTCAATTCTATTATATTTTGTTAGGTTGGTTGGCTCGGGTTCAGAGCGATTTTGGAGAGAAATGAGACATTTAGTCTCTTAAGTTATTTATTTGGTTGGAAAAGTCAACCGGAAGTTGACTTATGGGTAAATGATCTCTGAATTAGGTTTTTATGGTTCGTATAGCTTCGTTAGATGATTTTGGACTTAGGAGTGGGTTTGGAATGTTATTCAGAGGTCTGGTGTAGAATTAGGCTTGAATTGGCGAAATTGGATTTTTGGCGATTTCTGGTCGGCAGTGGAAAATAAGTTATCGAGGTCGGAATGGAATTTCAGAAGTTGAAATAGGTTCGTAGTGTAGTTTTTGATGTGTGTAAAAAATTTCAGGTCAATCGGACGTGGTTTGGTTGGTTTCGGCATAGCTGGCGAAATTCGGAAGTTAAGAAATCCTTAGTCTTGAATTCAGGGTTAATTTGGTATTTTGATGTTTTTTGTGGTTATTCAAAGGCTCCCCTAAGTTTGGATGATGTTATGGGATGTGTTGGTATGTTTGGTTGAGGTACCGAGAGTCTCCAGATGAGTTTCGGGTGGTTTCGGACTATTTTTAGGCCATTTCTAGTAGCTGGTTTTTGGCTTCAGGGGTGTACAGTGCGTTAGCATAGATCTTGCCGCTTTAGCATAGAGAAAGTTCGGAAAAATTTAGTTGTTCTATGTGATTGCCTAAGTCTTCCCGCGATCGCATAGAGTAAAATCTCTTCTGCACTGACCCAACTTTGGAAGCTTATATCTCACAATATATAAAGAATTTGAAGATGATCCAATTAAAGTTGTAGCCTTTGATGTCTAGTTTTCAGAAAGCTAAACCAATTGTAATTTAGTGTTTTGTACAAAATGTTATGACCATTATACTAGAGTATGTCCAGAAGAGTTGGAGAAGGCTAGTGGAAAAATTTGTTCTACGCGATCGCGTGGGAATGGCCGCGATAGCATAGGATAAAAGAAGGGATGGAAAATTTTGTGCTTCACTATCACATTAGTTTGTCCGCGATAGCATAGGGTAAATGCCTGGGCAGATTATAAAGTACTCTATTTCGAGAGTTTCGGCCATTTTTCCATTTTTGGAGCTATGGAGCTCGGATTGAGGCGATTTTTGAAGGGGTTTTTTAGAGAAGTGATTGGGTGAAGTGTTCTTCACTTAATTTTGGTTAAATTCCATGATTGTGTCTTGATTTTTCTAATCTAAATTGGGAATTTGGGTGAAAATTTTGAGGAAAATTGAGGAAATATGAAGAGCTTATTCTGGGGGATTTAATGGCCATTTGATTTCAGATTTTGATTAATTTGATATAGGTAGACTCGTGTGGGAATAAGGATTCTAGATTTGTGATTTTTGTTTGATTCTGAGACGTGGGCCCGGGGTCGAGTTTGGCTAATTTCAGGATTTTTGATTTAATTTGTTAATTTTTGAATGGGCTTTGTTCCTTTAGCACGTATTAATGAAATGATATTGATTTTGGATAGATTCGGGGCGATTTGAGGCCGAGTCGAGCGGCAAGGGCATCGCGGAGTAGATTCTCATCCGCGTTGAGGTAAGTAATTATTGTAAATCTAGTCCCGAGGGTATGAAACCCCAGATTTCACATTGTTTTACTATTTTGAGGTGAGGCACATGATAGGTGATGAGCGTGTGGGCATGAACCGTTGGGGATTGTGACTTGGTCCGTGCCGTAGCAACTATAAAGTTGCGTATTTGACTCAAATAATATGATACTTATATGTTTAGAAATAATTTCCTATAAATTGGGTTGAATGCTATATTTGGAACTTGTGCTAGAGCTATTCGGAACCTTAGGGGATTTTTCTTATTATCCTCTCACTGTTTTTGATTTAAGACCTATACTTTGTCATGATGTGTTTACTGATTTCACAACTCATTCTTTATTACTCCATTTTGATGCATAAAATTATATTTTGGGCTGAGCACCCTGTTTTACTGATAGCCGGGTGGCTTGAGAGGTTTCTGAATGAGTGAGGCCGAGGGCCTTTGATGTGAGGATATTATGGGATCGGGCTGCCCGCTGCAGCATGTTGTTATTGATTCATGGTTTTTGTGACGTCGCGGGCCTGATTGATTTATTCCACGAGGTGGCTTGTAATAGCGCTTGGGCTGTAGGAGCCCCTCTGGAGTCTGTACACCCCCAGTGAGCGCGGGTACCCTAAGTGAGTAATATGATGTTTTGCCCGAAGGACTGTTCTTGATTCATGTTGTGCCCAAGGGGCTGTTTACGAGCGATTGTGAGGTAATGCCCGAGGGGCTGTATATGAGTGACTGTGAGGTTTGCACAAAGGGCTGTTTATTATTCATGTTTGCCCGAGGGGCTGTTAACGAGTGATGTTCGCCGAGGGGCTGTATACGAGTGAGTTTTTCCCCAGGGGGTGTTTATGTTTTTATCAGTTTTACTCATTCATCACTTCGTTGAAATCTGTTGAAAGATGTTTTAAATTGTTTTATTGAAACTGGATTTAGAAGAGGAGAGTTGATTCAAGACCCTAATTCTAAAAGCCTGTTGTGTTTTACTGAGATTTGATGATATGAAATGTATATGTTTTATTGCTCGTCACTACTGCTCAATATTTATTTTCTTTTATTACTTACTGAGTTGATGTACTCACATTACTCCATGCACCTTGTGTGCAGATCCATGTATTTCTAAACCCGGTAGGGGGTGTTGATTACTCATTGGTTGGTCCATTGGAGTTAGTAAGGTAGCTGTCTGGCGATCGTAGCCCTGCTTTTCCCCCTTCTTATCCTCCCCTAGTTGTATTCAGTTATTTCCAAGCTATGTTAGTCTTGATGTTGTCAGACGGTTTTAGTAGATGCTCATGACTAGTGTTACCCCGATGTCGGACATTCTTTCTGCACTGTTGTTTTGATTTAAACTTCTTATGCATGTTTATTGTTAAATAGCTTTGGTTTTGTCTTAAAAATGGAAATATTGGTGTGTTTTGGTAGTGTGTCGGCTTACCTAATACCACCTTAGGCACCATCACGACGGAGTTAGTTTTGGGTCATGAAAGTAGTCGAGGTGTTATCACCCGATCTTTCTTGCACCGGCTTGGCTCGGCGAGTAACCTATTGTCCGACCCTACTTGGTGCTCCGTGCTAATTTTTTAACTGAGCAATGGCATTTTGTTGAGCTTGAAGCATTTCAAATATTACTTGGAGACTGACTCGTTCTCTCCTCTGCCCTGTGTACTTGGACCGTCAGTTGGACCCTCTCTACGTACACTTCCTTCGGGGTCTGAGCCTAAGTATTTATTCAGAGCCACATGAAAACAGACGTCGACCGGGTTGACGAGCGGTGCTCCTCCAAGGTCTTCCTGTGGCACCTCGATTCCTGGAGCAATAACATTCTCGTTTTCTCCGTCAAGTCTGAGGCCATTGTCGCCGTGTGTAGATGTGTTTTGTGAGTTTTACTTGATTTAACCTGAAAACAAAAATTCTTGACAAGAACAAGTTTAAAATAGTGTGTTTTACAAGAATTAGCACTAAACAATCACTATTATCCTTAGCCCCACGGTGGGCGCCAAACTTTTTACCTTGAAATACGAGTAACAATTAAACATGTATCGTGGTTTTAAGGATACGTGATCTGATTCGATACAAATTGATAAATGATTAATTAAATAATTGAATTGAGCGAAAAAATAAATCAAACCAGTATTGTAGCAATATATCGACCTCGACTAGGAACAGGCTCGAGATACATGAACGTAATACATGGAGGAAAGGAAGTGAACGTAATAGTTTGCCAATAAACATCAAAGGTCGCAATTACTCACGGAAAGCAGGTTCGAGAAGATCCAACTGAAGATGAAACAACCTTTGACGATGCAGATTTTGGAGGGCTAATGCTTCCCCATAATCATGCCCTGGTAATATCCTTACTCATTCATGACACTAATGTTAAAAGAGTGTTGATTAATCCAGGTAGCTCAGTCAATATCATCTTGTTAAGAGTCGTGGAAGAAATGCTGATGGAAAATCTGGTGATCCCAAAGGCAAGAGCCATATCAGGGTTTGATAATTCCACGGTGATAACCAAAGGAGAAATTGAACTTAGCACTTATGCTAAGGGGGTAGTTAAAAACGTTAAATTCCAAGTCATTGATACTGACATGACTTACAATGTAATTATGGGAAGGCCTTGGATTCATTATATGAAAGAAATACCGTCCACCTTACACCATGTAATCAAATTTCCCTCAGAATGGGGAATCAGACAAATTAGAGGTGATCAACTGACTTCCAGAAATATAAATTCTGTGGAACTTTATAACGCAAAAGGGACGGAAGAGTCAGAACATAGAGAAAATTTTCAAACAGATGTATCTAGCCAATCAGGTATGGAAAAAGTTACTAATCAAATAGGTACGAAAGAAATAAATATTCAAACAGGTACGGAAAGAGAAACCCATGTGAAGGAGAATTCAGTCACCATGCAAAATGCGCTGGATCATACAGATTTGGACTCTAGACCGGATGTCATTCACGAACCGGAAGAAGACGAACACGTCAAAACAACTACGGAAGAACTCGAAGCTATTCCACTGTTTAAAAAAAATGAACGGAAGGTGTATGTAGGCACGAGGCCGAGTCCCGATCGAAAAGGTACGTTAATTGACTATTTAAAAGCTAATGTAGACTGTTTTGCGTGGTGCCATTCAGATATGACAGGCATTCCACCAGAGGTGATAACTCACAAACTAAATGAAGAACCATCATCAGTACATGTTAAACAGAAAAAAAGAAAGCAAGGACCATTCAAGAACCAAGTGATTGACGAAGAAGTTCAAAAACTCTTGAAAATTGGTTCGATAGGGTAGGTAAAGTACCCTAACTGGTTAGCTAACACTCTGGTGGTACCTAAAAAGAACGGCAAATGGAGGGTATGTGTAGATTATACTGATCTAAATAAAGCATGCCCCAAAGATTCATTCTCATTACCACATATAGATCAAATGATTGATGTCACTGCAGGTCACGAATTATTAAGCTTTCTAGATGCATATTCTTGTTATAATCAGATTAAAATGGATCCCTCAGATGAGGAAAAAACTTCCTTCATTACAAATAGGGGGGCTTGTTGTTATAAAGTTATGCCTTTTGGCTTGAAAAATGTTGGAGCCACCTATCAGAGGTTAGTGACTAAAATGTTCCAAGAACATCTTGGAAAGACGATGGAAGTTTATATTGATGATATGTTGGTAAAATCAACACAAGCGGAAGACCATTTCCAGTATCTCTCTACTACTTTTGATATTTTACACAGGTATAATATGAAGCTAAATCCAGAAAATGCATTTTTAGAGTGCAATCAGGTAAATTTTTGGGTTTCCTTGTATCAAATAGAGGAATAGAGGTAATCCCGCTAAAATTAAAGCTATAGAAGAAATACCTGATATTTTAACAAATAAAAAAGGAGTTCAAAGACTAACGGGAAGAATCGCAGCTCTGGGGAGATTTATTTACAAATATTCTGAAAAAAGTTTTAAATTCTTTTCAGTTCTCAAAAAGCAGAATAAATTCGAATGGACTGAAGAATGTTGACAAGCACTCAAGAATTTGAAAGCTTATCTATCTAATCCCTCGTTGTTGTCGAAGCCAAAAGAAGGGGAGAGATTGTACATCTACCTAGCTGTTTCAAAAATTGTTGTAAGTGCAGTACTGGTAAGAGAAGAAAAAGGTAAGCAATCACCTGTCTACTATGTAAGTAGAACTTTGCTAGATGCTGAAACTAGATATCCACATCTAGAGAAGTTAGCCTTGTCTTTAATAATGGCATCTAAAAAATTACGTCCTTATTTTCAATGTCATCCAATCACTGTCGTGACTTCATATCCTTTAAGAAACATCTTGCATAAACAAGAACTGTCAGGAAGGATAGCCAAATGGGCCATATAATTAAGTGCGCCTGAAATAATATATCAGCGTAGGACAACAATTAAGTCTGAAGTATTAGTTGATTTCGTTGCAGACTTTAGCAACAGTATTTCCCCCGAGGTAGAAAAAGAGTTACAACTCTTTAACGGAGCTAATCCAGGTCTATGGACCTCATTTACAGATGGCTTCTCCAATATAAAAGGTGCCGGTTTAGGCATAGTCCTGATATCACCCACAGGTGAAAAGATACGGCAAGATATTAAATGTTATCCTATAACTAACAATGAAGAAGAGTACGAGGTTGTCATTGCAGGCCTAGAACTGGCACGAGAACTATCAATTGAGCAAATCGTAATCAACAGCGATTCCCAACTGGTGGTAAACCAAATGCAGGGGACTTACATCGCTCGAGAAACTCGGATGCAACAATATCTCGAAAAGGCACTAGAACTTGTAAGACAATTCAAAACATGGAAGGTAATGTAGATACCTATAGAAGAAAATGCGGAAGCAGATGCATTAGCAAATCTCGCAGCAGTTACAGAAGTAACATATAAAGGCAACACAATTGTCGTCCATCCCTTCAATTCGGCACTCGACCAAGACAGAAACGAGGTAACTTTCAACAATTTAACTTGGGATTGAAGAAAAGAAATTCTTATTTTTTTCCGAATTGCACTGTACCTGAAGACAGGAAAGCAGCTCAAGCACTTCGCCGCAATGTTGCACGGTACTGCCTTATTCACAACTCACTTTATCGCAAGATGTTCAGAGGACCCCTAACTAAATGCCTCGGACCAAACCAAATGGAGTTTTTAATGAAAGAAGTCCATGAAAGACACTGTGGAAATCATACAAGAGCAAGATCCTTGGTAAAAACCTTAATCAGAGCTGGGTATTATTGGCCCAAGATGGAAGAAAAAGCCGAGAACTTCGTATCTAAATGCGACAGATGCCAAAAGTTCGCCAATTACATGCATCGACCAGCGAAATTACTGCACCCAATTATATCACCGTGGCCCTTCATGAAATGGGGTATGGACATAGTAGGACCTCTTCCCCAGGCTAAGGTACGGGTACGGTTTTTACTTATATTAACCGACTACTTCACAAAATAGGTAGAGGTAGAAGCATTCAAACAGGTGAGAGAAAAGGAAGTAAAAATCTTCTTATGGAGAAACATAATATGCCGCTTAGGTATACCAAAGGAGATCGTGTGTGATAATGGCCCACAATTCATAGGCTCGCAAATCACAGAATTCTTCGAAACCTAGAAAATCAAACGGATCACTTCAATGCCATATCATCCAGTGGCTAACGGTCAAGCGGAATCAACGAATAAAATCATCGTCAGCAACCTAAAGAAGCGACTAGATAAAGCCAAGGGAAATTGGCCTGACGAATTACCAGCGGTTTTATGGGCGTACAGAACAACTTCAAAGATAGCCACGGGAGAGACTCCGTTCGCACTTGTCTACGGTTCAGAAGCCTTAATACTTGTGGAAATCGACGAACCAAGCATAAGGGTTATTACAGCTACGGAAGAGACAAATGATGATGAACTCAATCCCATCTCAGATACTTCAAGATTGGGGACTTCGTACTTAAAAAGGTCTTTCAATCAACAAAAGAGGCAGGATCAGGAAAGCTAAATCCAAATTGGGAATGACCCTATAAAGTCCGAGGCGTAGCTGGGAAGGGCGTTTATGAGTTGGAAGCATTGGACGGCAGAGTTCTACCAACAAGCTGGAATGCCATCCACCTGAAGAAGTATTACTTCTAAGGAAAAGAAGTACCCCCGGTCAGGTATCGCACGTTCAATTTTATTTTGAACATTTAAAAATTTTACTAACTTTTCTAGATGATAAGCATAAAGCTAACCCATCACTAGATGATGATATTAGACCTACAAAGACGCGAGAAAATAACAAAATTCTCGGTCTAGGGTTACAATTTCTGATGGATATTTTAAAGGGTTAAGCAGTCATCATCTAGAAACTATATACCTTCCGCAATAAAGGAATAATCAAGTGCTCGAGATCTCATTCTTAAACGCTCAAACACTTGGGGGACTATATAGTATGGAAGGTTAAGACGAAGCAAAAAAGACTGTTGAAAGTCAAAGCTCGAGCCTGAAGATCCATTTACCCGGCAAGACAAGTGATAAGAGAAAAATTGAAAGAACTAAAGACTCCGGCATAAGACTCTAATTTAAAGCCTAAAATTCAAAAACCTTCTAACCATGTTCAAGTTAAAAGGCAAAGTATTAGCTACGAGGAAAAAATGTACATCTTTATACTTATTCAAAATTGTTGTAACAAAAACAGTTAGGGAAAAAAATCATCATCAGTGTACTCATTCAAAAACTGTTATGACTAAAAATAGTTACGAAATCTTTCTACTCATATAGAAAACTGTTATCAAATAAAACAGTTATAGATGAAAGATCAAAATCCTGTTATTTGTTCAAAATACTTTTATCAAATAAAACAGTTGCGGATAAGAAAACATTTCCCTCGTACTTATTAGAAAACTATTTCCAACAAAAACAGTTGCTTCCTTGTATTAACTCGAAAAAATGGTTACCTATGAAAAATAGTTATGAAATACGATGCGTATATCAAATCTGTTAAATAAAAAAAGTTGCAACATGAGTCTTAGACGATAATCATAAACACATGTAAAATGTCGTGGAAAGTTCAAACAAAAAACTTCTCTTAGAAGCATTTCTAAACATGTGAAAAATTCCTATCACTCTATTGCATTACTATGAAGTTGAGACGTCTTCTTCATTAAGAATCAATCAAAAAGGGCCTTATCTCATAAAAAATCCTATCATAAACAAAGGCTCATGTTTTACAAACACCGTGCCTACTATAAAAAGGTTCGAGTGATTTTTGGCATTTTCATGCGAAAGTTTAGAGATAAAACTAAAAACCTCAAAAAGCAAGACATGCAAAAGACAGAAGTTCATAACAAAAAGTCAAAAGCTGCATTCATATCAAAAAGAGCAGCTAAGTAAAGAACTAAGTACTAACTAGTACTTAGCCGCATATAATAATTACATTTTTTTGTGTTCCCCTAAGTTGTCAGTTGGGGACTTTAGAGATCCAAATTTACCCCCGATGGAGCTAGGGGTAACCACCAATCCAGTAAAAAAAAAAGAGAACCAATGCTTCAATCTTCTTGTGGAGGAGGGATGACTTCTTCATTAACAGGAGGAACGGTAGCAACTTGAGGAGAAGAGGCACGAGCGATAGAAGTTTCATCATCAGATGGAGAAAGATTAAGACCTTGTTGAGTCTTCTCCATAGCCTCTTTGGTTTTAGCTATTTCAGCGATGAGGTCGAAACCTTCTTGACTCATCTCTGTCAATGTATCAAGGCGAGAATTCATGTACGCCCAACTTACATCAACAACAGTCGCTTCTTCAAGATTGATATAATCTTTTGCCAAAATTTGAAGCTCGGGTTTTAACCCATCCTTCTCCGCTTCAGCAGCCTCATGGGAAGCCCTCAGAGGTACGATCGACTCCTCCAAAATTTGGACTCTCTTTAATGCATCATGCAGTTCTTCTTGGGTCCGGGAGAGTGATTGTACGAGCTCGCTAGAATATACCTCCTTCAGCCCTAGCAAGTCCTTCAAGTTCCTGATCTCCTCCGAGGCTCGAGGCTCGAGGCAGTTGTTCAGCAAATGAGGATTCCAGGAGGCTCTTATCTTTATCAGCCTGGTTTGAAGAAGCTTTCTCCACTGCCAGAGTCGTTACCGTAATCCTCAGTTGTCTTTTCAAGGTATTTCTCTCCTCCTCTAAGGCATCCATATAAATTCTCAAGCTATCATATTACCAAGATCAGCCTGCAAGTCTTTTGTTTCCTGATCCGAATTCGAGATCCTCTTCATAAGCTCCATACCAATAAGGTTGATCTACAAGAAGCAAACCAATTAAATATGATAAATTATTTAGATATGGTAAAATTCATATGTGGAAGTACAATTACACTTTACCTTCAAGGAGGTATGCACCACTTCATTAGCCCATGTAAGGGTTGTGTGGCTAGCTAGCTTGGTTTTCTCCGTGGGACCTATCAGAGGTTTGAGCCATACCTCAGGCTCACCCGTATTCTTGAAAAGACTTCCCCCAGCTAGAACTTCTATCATCACCCTCCACATCTCCCTGCTGGAAGACCCTACTTCCCGAACGGAAGGCATGGAAGCAGGCACAGATGGGATAGCAGCAGGCACTGAAGGTTGAGAAACTAAAAAAGTCACGGTCAAAATAGCAGGCGCAGAAGATTGAGGATTTGAGGAAACCGCAGGTGAAGATACGACAGAAGCCGTAATAGCTAAAGGAGTAGAGAAAACACGAGGAACTGATGAAAGATTTTCTCTTAAAGAGTCAGGAAAAACAGTAGCTAAAGGAACATCATCAGGAGCAAGATCAAAACCTTCAAGGAACAAGTACTCAACAGAATCATGAACAGGGTACTGTGAAACATTTTCAAAAGCTAAGGGTCTTACTGCAAACACGGAAGGCAAAGTCATGGGTGTAGACTCGTCGTCCAAAACCACCCGCCTTTTCCGTGACCTGTGCACCAAAGCACCCTCCTTCTCTCTTTCTTATTCTTCAGAACGGGACTCACCCACTTTCCTCTTCGAGGAAGACGCACTAACAATAATCTCTTGAGCCTGGGCCAGAGACATCTTTGGAAAAGACGAAGCAGACACCCCACGGGCGGAAAACCCTATCAAAAAATGGGAAGATTAAGCGAGAGTAAAAGAAAGCTCTAGCAAGAAAAGAAGTAAAAAAATTCACTTACCGTGGGTCTTTACATGCCAACCGTATTTCCCAGCGAAGTACTTCCAAGACCTTTCTTCTAATGGGGCGACAGACAACAATTTTTCTACCCAGTCATTGATACCGGAGACATTCTCAACAGTACCCATGATTGCTGGAAGAAGAAGAAACACATACGGTGTTAATAAAACATCTCAAAGAAAGAACAAATGAGCATCAAAAATGTACTTACGTGCACGATTCCACTTCTTAGTGAAGGGAAGATTCTCTTCACCCACTAAACCAGCAGTGGGAACAGCGATATACCGGAGGAACCAACCTCTGTCCTTGTCATCCTCAGGGGTTACTAACACTCTCTTACTTCGAGCAGCCAGAGTAAAAACCCCTTGACGAAACAGGACAGGAGAGTAAAGATAAATAAGGTGGTTGAAAGTAAAAGGAACTGAGGCTAAGGAAGCTAAAATCCTGAGACACGCGACCACTCGCCACACAAGCGTACCAACTTTTCCCAAACAAATATCGAAGAAGCGACAAAACTCTATTTTGACTGGATCAACGGGAGGTTTAAACCTTAGCATAAAAGGATACGTATAAACAAAAGAAATAACTCGTCTTATAAGACATTATTCTTTCACTACTAGAAAATGGGCCTATGAGAACAGTTATTTTGGCAACGGTTTGTGAACCGTTTCCATAGAGCAGATATAGTAACGGTTGCAACCGTTACTATAAAATTTGGGAGATATCAGCACACTTTAGCTATCAAACCGTATCAATTGTGACAAAATTGTTACCATAAAGGTTTGTTTCGCAACGGATTTTTAAGTCGTCCCTATAGACATATATATGGCAACGATTTTTGGAAAACAAATTCTATGGGAACGGTTATTCATTCCCCCCTCATTTTTTTCGCTGAAATTTAGTGAGCCTGCCAACTGACCTGTCATTTTTTATATTTTAATTAAATTTTAATAATGGAAATACAATAAACGTTAACCCACCCCCAGTATAGTCATACAGTCGAAGTCGATACATCCAAACTCCCATCTCTTTTCTTTTTGCCTCGAATTCAAGAATCCATCTCCTAAACCCTCTCTTGGCCGAATTTCTTCAAAATCTTTCAGATTTACTTTGTCACTTTCACTCACTATATATCTATGAAAATACCTCTTCATTGGACCACAATAATCATCAAACCCTAGAGTTCCCAAAGCCCAAAACGAGGTCGCCGTTCACCATTTTCCGTCGGTCTTTTCGGCACTTCTCCGAAGCTTCGCTGGTTACAAATCCAATGATCTCAGATACTCACTTCTTCAAGAAAAGTTGCTAGCTTTCCCCAAATCCCTAAATTCTAAAATCATATTTTTGCTCGAATCAGAGAAGCCCAAAATCACAATAGCCTTGTAATTTTCTCTCTTCTTTTGGTCATTTTTACTGTTTTTGTTACCATTTCTATACGTTTTTACTGTGTTTTTTAGTTCTTGGCAAAAATGTTCTTAATTCATGCTCTAGTCTTTGGGGTTTTGTGTTTCATTCATGTTGTAGTCTTGGCAAAAAGTTTCTTAATTCATACGTGTTTTATGTGTCCGATGTAGTCTTTTGGGTGTTCATTTTTCCAGGCTTTTGTTTGCTGCTGATTTTTATAATTGAAAGCCCTGAAAATAGTTGATCTGGCGCTTCAATGTGCTCAACTTGAGGCAAATGCCAGGCCTGCGATGAGGGAAGTTGTAAGGTTTCTTGTCGAGTTAAATCATAGATGTAAAGAGAAGAAACGAAGCTTTTAACACTGTAACTCGGATTCATTTTTCCAACTTCCAACATAATACATGATCTTGAATCTTTCAGTTTAACTTTCTGACAACCAATGCAACAACACAGACTAAAAAATTGAATGATATTTCCAGTACATATTTAAAGTGTGTCCTAAGAGCGAGAATGGACAACACTTTGCTACAAGCTAATCCTAATTTTGGGGCTTATAAAAAACAATGAAGACTAATAAAAAGCAGCACTTCACAATCAGCAGAAAAAGATAGCTTTTGTTGGATTTGATAGAATTAATGATGGATCCTGCAAAAGAATGCAAGAATAGATGATGTCTGCCTTGCCCTTCTTCTTTGAGTACCAAACTTCTAGTGACTGAATTATGATGAATAGAAATAGTTTGTGGAACAACCATTATATTTCATGCAAATACAGATTTAAATAAGGCAGACATAACTCATATTCTGCAACAGATTTGTTTAACTAATATTTTGTCTTAGATGCAACAGATTTAATATTTATTATGTTAGCTGTGTAATATTTTGTCTTTGGTAACTATTAAGTTTCTCTGTTTTACTTTGTTTGGCTATATAAGTTTCATTTATGAATCCAATTTTTCATTTGCAACTGTTGGAGTGATGATCAACATGTCCAAAAGAACCTAGGTGAAGCAACATATTTTGTTGTAAATAAAGATGAATACCTTGTTTACCAGTCTGCCACAATGGGCAATGTGTATCCACTCCACCATTTGGCTCACACTGATGTATCTACTACTCATCGCAATTGAAACTTATAGTGTGGTTTTGTCAACTTTTATGGTTACTGTAAATAACCACGGCCCATTATGCACATCGTTCTATTATATTATCTGTCGAATTCTTGTATTCTTTTGGAAATGATATTAATATGATGTATTTGGAGAAATATGGTAAAGTAAGGTTAACACAGCACAAATAGTAAATGTTGTGGTCATGAAAATAGAAGGAAGATCCCTCAAGTGATAAGCTTGAGGGAGATAATTATAACCTGGATTGCTGGAAGGAAGAGAAGCCTATATTTCATTTAACTTGCTATGCACTTTTAGATGCTAAGTTTGTCTATTATGAACACTGAAATAAGCACCTAGCATCATGTACATAGTACTGATTCATTTTTCTTCAAGTTCATGCAATGTCTCATGTTTTATTTATCAGATTCGGAATATTTCTCTGATGCATCAGATGTGGTATGTAATGTATTAAAGTTCTAAATAAAAAAATTATATCATGTTTCTGCCTTGCAGGGTGCGAAATGAAAGCAACATCAGCAACTACTTTCTCAGTTAACTCAGCCATGTCTCTTGGCTGCAAAGGAAGCTCAGGGTCTTAATAAGCCTTCGGTGTTAAATTCAACTCCAAATACAACCTTAGAAGTTTCAGCGGTTTGAAAGTTGCCACAACTGTAAGCTATGAATCAGAATCGTCCTTTTTAGGGAAAGAAAGTGTTGTTGTCCTTAAACAATCTATTACTCCAAAGGCTCAAAAATAAAACAAGGAATATGGGAACTGTGTTCAACCTCAAGCATCTTAAAAAATGGTTATTCTTGGAGCCAACGGCGGTTTGGCAGCTTCATATCGATTAGAAACTATGCAGATTGGGTGAGTTTTTCTACAACTAATACATCTATATAGTTCAGAGTGACTTCTTTTGATTTTGTCACGCTAAAAAATAGAACATGCCATAATATTCCTCTGATGTATTATGGGTTTTTTACTTCCATATCTATGATTTAGATACATGATGACTTTGACATATTTCTTAGTTTCGTGTGAAATTTGAAACTGATTGGATGAATATGGTTTTGCTAAGTTTATGAATGAATTAGTTTTTCACTTACATTGTAAAAGAGTGGTAGAGAAATATATATCATAATTGTTATGACATGTTGAGTATGATATATGTCATAACTTATTTATGTTTTATGCTATATATTATCCAAATATCATAAAGCATGAACGAGGTGGCTGCCACAAATATATGTGAGACAAATCCGATGGTTAAATATCAAAAGTTGTTCTAGATCTTTTCTTTCTTCATGTTCATGAAAATGGAAGGTTATGTGGCTGTCATTGCCAGCCACTTTTTTCTTGCTAATGTGCAGTAGTGAACAACAACTGACTGATTTTGTGCATATCAAGGGCCTTATTTTAAATGCAAATGTTCATTCTTTATGAGTAGCATATGATGTGTCTCTACTAAAAATCCGTGAAAAAGCGACCAAAGTTGGTCGCTAAACAGTGAAAAAGCGACAAAAATGCGTCCAAACAGGCTTGGTCGCTTTTTCGTTGGTCCCTTTTCTTTAGAGACCAAGTTTGGTCGCTAAATAATGACCAACATTGGTCCCTAATGTGGAAGGACCAAATATAATGGGTATCAACAAAAGAGACCAACATTGGTCGCTGTAATATTTTAATAATATAACTTTGGTCGCTAAATTTAAATTACGTTATTATTTTTTTATTTATTATATAAAATATAACGACCAACTTTGGTCTGTAACAACTTTGTCGCTAATCATAAAAATTTGAATTTTTTTTAACAATTTAATAAACATTGCAGAAAAAATATTTTTTTTAAGAAAATAGCGACCAAAGTTGGTTCCTATGCTTGAATATGGGTTTAGTAGCGACCAACTTTGGTCGCTATATCCCAGAAAATTATTATTTTTTAATAGAACAGCGACCAAAGTTGGTCGCTTTTCTGGGTATTATTTTTTCAAAAACTGCCTATTTTGGCAGCTACACCACATGACAGCATACCAAATCCTATTACAAAAATAACAACAATAAGAACTACAACAACAACAACAATAAGAAGTACAAGAACACAACAACAACAACAACATTAAAACCAATATTAAAACCCACAAAATAAAGTTCAATAGAACTACAAAATTAAACTAACAAAACTAATAAGTTAACACTTATTACAAGGCCATTCGAAAAAGAACCAAAGTTCTATTATCTAGTTGAAGGTATACACAACTACTCAATGATTGTTTCATTCCACATCATTATCATCACCGTCTGATGAATCTTCATTATCAAGACGGTAATGAGAAGGGTCATTTTGTGGAGGACGAGAAGAACGACCACGGGGAGGACGGATGGAACGGTCATGTTCAAGGTGAGCCTCTAGGGATGACTCGCAAGACCGGGGAATCGGAAAAGTTCCAGAAGCTAGGAGATATTTGATCTGAGCTTGCATTCCAAGGTACTGAGCATCTCTAAGCTTCTCTCTTTCCTTGGACGCTTGTAGCTCGCTTGTGAGCTTTGCCACAGTCTCCCGCATAGAGGAGTGTCTCTCCCCGTCTAGTTGCTCGCCTTGTGAGGAAGTTCCTATTCCTTGCATTCCACAGTGATAGCGATGGAACTTCTTATTAGGAAGCCCATATACCTTCCCATATTTTGCACCGCCAGCCACCTGCATTCATAGTCTTTCTGCATCCTCCTACGAAATATGGATTGCCTCGCCCGACTCATTAGGTGGCTGACTGCGTATGAATTCCTCCACGCCAGTTGTGAAGCGATCCTATAAGAAAAATTATATTTAATTAGTACTTGAAAATTTATATAAGAGTAAATCAAAATACTTAATTAAAAGTAAAAACTTACATGTACAGTCGATGCTCGGCCCTCGACCCACCTTTCTGGATTAGTCTCTTTCTTCTTCTTGAAAATATGAGTCTCCTTGAATAAATCATCTTTCTTCATTGGACGACCCAACTTCTTTTCCTGAAAATTCATAAATTGTAGTTAATAAACAAAATAGATATACTTTGAAAATTAAAATAAATTAATAAATTACGTACCAATCTTCTTTTTATAATCCTTTGGTTGATCGCACCTCCAGTGTGCAAGGAGCCTCCCTTCTCGGATGCGCAAGATTTCTTTCCTTTTTCTCTCTTCTTTAAGAACTCTGCGGTAAGCCACTGCCTTTGCAAATCCTCCCATAATTGGACAAGCAACCATTCAGGCTTCTTGTTGTACAGTCTAGCGTTGGAGAAACTATGAGACAACCGCTTCCGAGCCTTAAGATTAAAATTTACAGCCACCTCCGCGCTATAGCGGTGTTCCCATACACACTTGCTCTGTATTTCAAAAGTTAAATATTGTATTAAAATATCATAAATTTAAATAATTATAAAGCTTAAAAGAAAATTTATACCTTAAATTCATTGAAAATTTGCTCCTTCAGCGAGAATGGGCATTCGCTCCAACTCGTATAAGGGGCATCATAAAGCTTTCTGGTGGCTTTGGTGATTATCCTCGTAGTAGTGTTACTCAGGATGAACTTGCAATTTAACAAAAAAAACACATTAATATATTAGTACAAACTGTACAAAACAATAAACGTAAAAAAATAAAATTACTCTTACCCATCACCCTCGGGGACTATGATGATCCTGCCTTACTGATCACAATGCACCTCCTCGTCATCATCAACATCATTGTCGGAATCAGGTACATTAGATGCATGTGTGGAAGGTGTAGGGGGGTCAGAGCTAGTATCTTGCAGGCGAAGGCCTGCAAGAGATGGAGTTGCTGATGAAGATGGCTATGATCCCTGTTACTGTGACATCGCGGGATCGACCGGAAGTGGTTGTGATACTGATGCCTGTGACCCCCTGGTTGTGACACCCGTGGCTGTGACTCGAGTGGCTGTGACTCATGTGCTAGAGAGGCAGCTGGACTGCATGATGGACGTACAGTCCTATGGCCCTGTGCTGAAACACCCAGTGTCTGCACAAAGATGTAGGGCTGGTGATGCTGTGGCACCTCATAATATCCATCGGGTGGAGGATAAGACACAGGAGGATTTAATGGCAACTGTGAAGAGGGTGGAAAAGAGGGAGGATTATCTTCTACCCTCTTCTTTCCCTTCTTATCCTTTCCTTTACCCCGAGAACCAGTAGGGTCATCGTTACCTTGACCCTTGCCTATCATCTGCATAATACAATACATATTTAGATTGAAACATATAATAAAATAGCTATAAAATGAGAGTTATTAAACAAACCAACTTTTTAAAGCTCATCGACGTATTGTTCCTCGTCGGAGAATTCTTCTTCCAAACTAGTTTGAGCTTCATCAGTTGATTCTTCTTCCTCATTTTCTATAATTGTTACTTCATCTATGTCAACTTCTTCCAATATGTGCGCAGGATGTTCCAAATAATTTTCTAAAAGTTCGTCCACTATTTGGTGAACACTGGACATATCGTTTTGATAAACAACATTTAACACATTCTGGACTTCCACCCTACCTACATGCTTAGTTTTAATTACAACCCACCAATTAGACTTATTCCGCCACAATGGATAAAGAGCATAATACACTTGCCTAACATTATGTGCAATTATGAAAGGATCATAGCGATCATACTCCCTCGTATGATTAACCTCAATTATGTTGTATTGGTTGTGTACTCTTGTACCTCTTGTTGGATGTGGGTCAAACCACTTACATCTAAAGATTATCAATTTCTTATATGGCCAACCTGAATATTCTAGTTCAATTATTTCTTTGAGCACACCATAATAATCAATATCTCCAACTTAGTTTCCATCACCTCCTTGAACCCACACCCCGTTGTTGTTGCTATTTTTATTTTTAGAGCAATCCTCTGTATGAAACTTGTAACCATTCACAACGTACTTAGACATTTTTCTGACCTGAAGCCTAGGTCCCCAAGATATATCTTTCAAAAATTGATTTACACCATTATTTGGTTCATTTACCTACATATTGTTTAAAAAAATCATAAGTTAGTGTAACTTCCAAACATTGTTTACCTACATAGTGTTAGAATATTATATGGATAAACTTAGAACTTGTTTGAACCACGTATCAAATCCCGTATATACAGCCCCATGGCCAAATTGACCCACGAAGTGACTGTGACAGATCAAATATTTTTTAGTAGTTTCATCGAGATGTAATCACATTAAATTTATAACTACTAAATTAATACTTACTTGAGAAATGGTGTAACTTTGGGGCAATTTAGTAACACATAATGTAATGACCCGACCGGTCATTTTGAGATCCATAGCGTCGTTCAGCAGTTGAGAGTCATGAACAACTTCATTTTGGGTATTGTGACTTGTGTGTATTGTCAGAGTTGAAATTCAGGAGATTCGGAGTTAAATTGAGAGGAAAATTCTCATTTCAAAAGCCTTAAGTTGAAGAAATTGAGTAAGACTGGAATTTTGAGTAAACGACCTCGGAATCAGGATCTAAAGGTTCCAGCAGGTTCGTATGGTGATTTCGGACTTGGGTGTATGTTCGGATCGGGATTTGAATAACCCGAGAGCGTTTCGGCGTATAATGTGGAAGTTAGCATTTTGAATGAATTTCCTAAGTTTTGCTTGAAGAGCATTTCATAGATATTGACGTCCGTTTGGGATTCCGAGTCTGGGAATAGCTCTGTATGGTGATTATGGAGTTGGGAGCGCGATCGGAAGTGAATTCGGATGTCTGTAGGTTATTTTGAAGCTATTTGGCTAAAGTTAGAAATTTGAAGGTTTTTGAGAAATTCGACCGAAAGAGGAAATTTTGATACCGGGGGCGGAATGCGATTCCGCAAGTTGGAGCAGGTCCGTAATGTTGAATATGAGTTGTGTGCAAAATTTGAGTTCAATCGGACGTGATTTTATAGGTTTCGGCATCGGATGTGAAAGTTGGAATTTTCAAAGTTCATAAAGTTGAATTTTAGTGCGATTCCTGATTTTGGCATTGTTTCATGTGATTTGAAGCTTCAAAAAAGTTCGTGGGATGTTATGGGACTGAGTCGTGCGATTGGACGGGGTCCCGAGGTTCTCGGGTATGTTTCGGGGTGGTTCAAGGCCATTTTTCTCTACTTTGTTGTTGTTGTCATCTGATGTTTCTGGTGTGCTGTGCGATCGCATCCCTTGTAGTGTGATCGCGGAGGAGAAAATGGGAGGGGGAATTTTTTGTCTGTGTGATCGCGGCCTCAGTGGTGCGATCGTGGAGAAGGATTTGGAGGGAGCTGGAAAAAGGCCTGTGCGATCGCAGGCACGCTTGTGCGATCGCATAGAAGAAATGTTCTGCTGCACTGACTCGACTTCGGAGGCTCATATATAACAATCTATAGGGAATTTTTAGATGGTACAAAATGAAAGTTGTATCCCTTTGTGTCTAGTGTTTATAAAAGTAAACCATTCATGATGTGGATTTATGTACAAAGAGATATGGCTGTTACACTACAGGGTGTCCGGGAAGATGAAGAAAACATTTGTGTTGCACAGGGCTGACTTTGGAAGCTTGTATCTAGAAATATATAAGGATATGGGAGATGACCAACAAATGAAAGTTATAGATATTGAAGTCTAGTTTTCAGAATATTAAACCATTTGTAATTTGGAGTTTTGTAAAAAAGGTTATGACTATTCTACTAGGCTATCTGGGAGGCTGGGCATTTGTTCTCCGCGATCGCGAAGCTCTTTCCGCGATCGCAAAGAGCAAATTTTGGGATGGAAAATTGTACTCCGTGATCGTAAATAATTTTCTGCAATCGCACTGAGTAAATACCTGGGCAGAATGTTTAAAAAACCGGATTTTGGCCATTTCATCAATTCCTTCACTTGGTTGGGGCGATTTTGGAGGATTTCAAAGGGTGATTTTCATCAAGCATCAAGAGGTAAGTGATTCCTTCTCATTTACAAGTTAATTCAAGGTTTATACATGGGATTAAACATGAAAAAGTTGTGGAAAAATTAGTATTTCGAAGAAAACCTAGAAATTTGGAAATTTGGATTTTAGCCACGAATTGAGCATGAATAATTGAGTAAAATGTGTAATTGAATTAGTAAAGCTTTGGGTAGAGATTTTCTTCAAGTAATTTCGAGGTCCGGGCACGTGGGCCCGAGGGCATTTCGGTCATTTCATTGAGCTAGGCTGAGAAACTTTGTAATTTGAATTTGTTATGATCAATTGAGTATACTTTCATTGATATATCGTTATTTGGATAGTTTGGAGCCGTTGCGCAATTGTTGGGGTCGTCGTAGGGGCTCGGAAGCCGGTGATGAATCTTCGGAGCGAGGTGAGTCTCCTTTCTAACCTTGTAAGAGGGAATTGTCCCCCTAGGTAACTTTAAATGCTATGTGTACTTGTTTGGGCGCTACGTACGCACCAAGTGACGAGAGTCCGTACGTAGTGGCTATTATTGCTTTGTCCGGGTAGTTAGGCCACAACATGTTCATTGTTTTCCCCTGTCGTGGTGTAAATATGCTATGTGCTCTTATTGTGATTGGTAATGTTTCATCTAAAGGATTGTGATATTTGACTCGTTTCAATTGTACTTGTGTAACATTTATGGGATCGGGCCGTACGCCACGGCAGAGTGAGAGAGTGATTACATTTATGGGATCGGGTCGTACGCCACGGCGGAGTGAGAGAGTGATTACATTTATGGGATCGGGTCGTACGCCACGGCGGAGTGAGAGAGTGATTACATTTATGGGATTGGGTCGTACGCCATGGCGGAGTGAGAGAGTGATTACATTTATGGGATCGGGGCGTACGCCACCGCGGAGTGAGAGAGTGATTACATTTATGGGATCGGGTCGTACGCCACGACGGAGTGAGAGAATGATTACATTTATGGGATCGGGCCGTACGCCACGGCGGAGTGAGAAAGTGATTACATTTATGGGATCGGGTCGTACGCCACGGCGGAGTGAGAGAGTGATTACATTTATGGGATCGGGTCGTACGCCACGGCGGAGTGAGAGAGTGATTACATTTATGGGATCGGGCCGTACACCACGACGGGGTGAGAGAGTGATTACAGTTATAGGATCGGGCCGTACGCCACGGCGGGATAGAGAGTGACTACATTTATGGGAGCGGTTCATGCGCCATGGCGGATATAAGACTTGTCTGACGTTATTTTATCCCGGTGGTCCTACTTGTTGCCTAGTCTCAAATTGTTATTTGGATACTTGATATAGATGCATTCTGATGTTTATTTGTCTTACATGCCTACTGTTTTCCTTATATCCTGCCTATTATTATCACTGTCAGACATTAGTGAGTATCGAGTCGACCTCTCGTCACTACTTCTTCGAGATTAGACGGGATACTCACTGGGTACATATATGTATATGTACTCATACTACACTTTCTGTGCATTTTGTTGCAGAGGTACCTTTATAGTACAGTGATTGATTTTGAGACTTATACAGGCTGCATTAATCTAGAGGCGTTCCACAGCTGTCGGAGTCTCCCTTCTGTGTACTTACATTTTATATTTATTGCCTTTGTCCAATTTGTTTTTCAGACAAGCGTTGTATAATAGTATAAATCCTTAGAAATTGCTCATGTACTTGTGTCACCGGGTTTTGGGGATGTGTTGAGTCTTGTTTTACTGAATTAAATGGATTTCATGTCGTGTTTAAATTACGAAATTTATTTATTTGACTATGAAATGCAAGAAAAGGCTTCAATTCTAAAATGTTAAACAGGAAAGTGTTCCAACTGATTAAGGGGTCGGCTTGCCTGACAGTGGTGTCTGATGCCATCACAACCCATAGGTTTTGGGTCGTGACAACGTGGTATGAGAGCTCTAGGTTCCCGTAGGTTTCACGAGTCATGAGCAAGTCTAGTAGAGTCCTGCGGATTGGTACAAAGACGTTTGTACTTATCTTCGGGAGACTACAGGGCTGTTAGGAGTACATCCCTTCATGATTACTCATCGTGCGACTTGATTCCTTTAAGGCTTATGCCTATGATTCTTCCTACTCGATCTTACGTGTCGCGAAGCGCTTGCTATGAATCAAGGGTTGAGGACTTTTAATGATACTATGGATGTGGTGCGGGATATTTCTCCCAGCATAGTTGATTGAGGCAATCATCGTTGTTCTGCGGAAGAATTTTATGTCATCTCAGCTCAGTAGTTGTATTTATGAGGACTTTGAGTCCATGCTCAGGTGGTTATGAAACTTACGGTTGGTTGTGGCGCAATGTTGATATGAGGATTGAACATTTTCCCATGTGTTGGGGTGATGAACGGTTTGAAAGGAGGTCTTCTCAGAGTGTGATTTCGAGATTTCAGTATTTTTGTTCCGGCGGAGGAAAAGCATTTGGATTATAAATGATCAGGTTTTGGGTTGATAAAATAGTAAGGATTGGTTTTTTCAAGTGAGGTGGAGTACTCACCTGTAATAAGCTATCGCCGCCTTTGATCAAATGGAATGTGTTAAGTTCGCCGTCGTTTTAGCTATTCGGTTGCGTTGGGTTGGAGTGTTGTGAATTAGTGTTGAAGAAGCGACCGTCGAAGGTCGTGGGCTATTGTGGTTCCGTATTGAATAAGCCCTTTTAATGAAGGCGACTCGAGGAAGATGATGTTCGTAAGGATTTAAAGTTGTGGGGGGATCTACCAATTTAAGAGCTACGGAGAATGGTATTGAATTCAGGCAGTAAGTGGGCATTATTCGACGGAGGAAGATATGTGAGAAGTGTTGGGGGGTGGTGCCAATTCTAAAAGATCAAGTGTAAGGACAAGAAGTCAGATAGCGCTTGAGAGAATAAGTTGGGCCAAGTGGGAGAGCGGCAGCATAGTGGTGAATCAGAAGATGTAGTAGTGCAGTTAGTAGATCTCTAGGAGGAGCGGACAGATTGGTAAGGTTGTTAAATGGGTACATGCTCAGGATGGGGGTCTTGGTATTGTAGTGTGATGACTCAAAAGGTCATCCTAAGTAATTCTAGCTATATCTGTGTTTCGAGGCCCGAAAGCCTCCGTTAATCTCACCTCAATATGCGTGCGCAGCCCGGGGGGCTGCCGTGAAGCTTTTATGTGAAAACTTGATGAAAATGGAATTTTATGATAATTGAATGAATAAAGTTGACTTTGGTCAACATTATTGATAAACGGACCCGGACCCATGATTTGACGGTCCCAAAGGGTCCGTAGGAAAATATGGGACTTGGGCATATGCCCGGAATCGAATTCCGAGGTCCCAAGCCCGAGAAATGAATTTTTAAAGAAAATTATTTTCTGAAAATAATAAAGGTTTTTGAAAAAGAACTTTGATGTGATAACCGTGTTACCGGGCCCGTATTATTGTTCCGTAGCCTGGAACAGGTTTAATATATGTTATGTGACTTATCTATGAAATTTGGTGTAAAACGAACTTGAAATGACTTGTTTCGGATAAAAATTGGAAACGTTAAGCTTTATGAAGTTTTAAGAAAATTCTAAGAGTTTTGAGGTTTAATTCGATGAATTTGATGATATTTTTATGATTTAAAAGCTTGAACAAGTCCGTAGGATATTTTGGGAGTCGTGTGTGTTTTTGGTTTTGAGCCCCGAGGGCTCGGGTGAGTTTCGGGTAGCTAACGGGGTGTGAAAACATGAAAAATCTGGTGTTTTTATCTCAGCTGCTGGTGTCCAGGAATTTAACACTATGCGAACGCATAGCACACGTGGGGAGGGTGATGGGATTACCCTGTGCGAACGCACAGACTTGCTCGCGAACGCACAGGCCAGGGAGCTTAAGCCTATGCGAACGCGGCTAGTCCGGTGCGAACGCACTGCATGTTAAGGGAGCAGGGGTGGGGAGCCACTTTTCTCTGTGCGAACGCGGCTCTGGGCTTGCGAACGCATAGGTCCAGGGAGATAATCCTGTGCAAACGCGGCTCAGTGCACGCGAACGCATAGAGTATTTTGACCAGGTATTTTTTTTAAGTCCAAAACAGACCCATACGGATTACTCTCATCTTTCACTTCTTCCTTCTTCCCCAAACCCCCATAGATGAAATTCAAGCTTTTCTTCATCCATAGCTCCATAGGTATGTCTATTTAACTCCATTTTCTTCCGTTTTCATTAATCAAACACTAGAATCTAGGCCTAAAATCCTAAAATCAAGGTAGAAATTAGGAGTTTTGTGTAGAGTTAGGTTTTTGGGAATTTTGGGTAATTCAACCCCAATTTGGGGTCGGATTTCAAAACAAATTATATATTCTAACTCGTGGGTTTGTGGGTGATCGGGTTTTGGTCCGAGCCTCGTGTTTGGACCAAGCGGGCCCGAGGTCAAATTTTGGTATTTTTGGAAGAATGCTAGAAATCGAATATCTACGCTATGGGATTGTGTTATTGAGTCTTTATTGATATTATTGAATTAGTTATGCCTATATATCGTTGTTTCGTAGTCGTATTATAAAGGAAAGACCGTCTTAGAGGGTTGATTCCTATACTTTTGACCGAGGTAAGTGTCTTGCCTAACTTTGGTGAGGGAATAGGTATTATTTGCTATGTGCTAAGTGATTATCATGTCCATTGCATAGGTGAGGTGACGAGTACCTATGCAATGTGTGTCAAGCATGCCCGTGAGTCTATTTTGATAGAAATTGATGTATTTCTCCCATGGTTAGCATATTATGAGATTGTCTCTACTTGGTAATACATTCTTGTTGAAAGTATTGGCTGTTGAGTTTGAGAAATGTTGATATGATTGATAATCCAAGTGTAGAGTATACGATTGAAGTGATTGGTTATAGCCGAGACCCTTGCCGGGTATTTATTAAGTTATTAATTTATGTTTTTCCCCTTGCCGGGTGTTTTGAACTGTCAATTTCCACTATGCTATACTACTTGCCATTATATTTGTTATTGTTTGGTGAGGAAGAGTGTAAAGCACGAAGGGTGATGTCGTTCCATGATTCATATTGATTATAAGCAGGAAGGTTAATGTCGTGACATGATACATTGTGCATTGCATTGTGAGGAAGAGTGTAAAGCACGAAGGGTGATGTCGTGCCATGATATCTGATTACATTTCATAGTAAGGAAGAGTGTAAAGCACGAAGGGTGATGTCGTTCCATGATTCATATTGATTATAAGCAGGAAGGTTAATGTCGTTCCATGACTTTTATTGATTATAAGCACGAAGGTTAATGTCGTGACATGATACATTGTGCATTGCATTGTGAGGAAGAGAGTAAATGTACGAAGGGTGATGTCGTGCCATTATATTTGATTACATTGCATAGTGAGGACGAGTGTAAAGCACGAAGGGTGATGCCATGCCATGATACTTGATTACATTGCATTGTGAAGAAGAGAGTAAAAGCACGAAGGGTGATGACGTGCCATTGTTTACATTTCTAGTACTTATACTTTTTTGCGTTGGCTATTGTGTTAGATTGCCTCCCTTATTTACTTCTATCTGTCAATTTGACTGCTTCATTTCACTTGTTCCCCTTTACTGCTCACGTATCCCTTACTTGTCTGCTTCTCTCTTGCCTTGTATTATCCATGTTACCTGCTGTAGAATAGGACAGGTTATCGTTATTGTCAAGTCTAGCCTCATCACTACTTCAGCCGAGGTTAGGCTCGGCACTTACTCAGTACATGGGGTCGGTTGTACTGATGCTACACTGCACTTCTTAATGTTGTGCAGATTCCGCACCCGGACCCAGTGGACCGCATTGAGGGAGTCACCTTCAGTCCACCCAGAGCTTCAAGGTATACCCGCTGGCGTTCGTGGGCCTTGGTGTCTCTCCTTCATTTGGATTCCTTATTGTCTTACTTTTTCTCCTAGTTTCAAGACAATTATATATTTCTTTTCAGACACTGTATTTAGCACTCAGTTTAGATAGTCCGTGAGGTTGTGACACCCTGGTTTTGGGATTATGCGATGCTGTTATCTTTACTATGTCATTGCACATTTTTAGAGTATTGTTACATTTCCGCTGTTAAAGTTGTAAAGTATGTTGGTTATTTCAGTTAAGATTTGAAGAGTATTAAATTTTACTACTGTGGGATTGATTTAAAAATATTAACGTGTAGTTTACGTTGACTTGTCTACCGGGTTCAACGTTAGACGCAGTCACGGTCAGAAAGGTGGGATTTCGGGTCGTGACATGTAGAAAGAGCGAAGCATAGCGTAATGGTAGGTGTCAATTGGCTAGTTTCCTCGGGTGGGTTGTCTTCTATGAGTAAGTTAGCGCTTGTAGGGTTGGTAAGTTCTGTGCGTAGTCCTAGTGGCTAGTCGGTAGGAGGTAGAATGTGTGAATGGTGTTAGAAAATTCAAATATTTAAGGGGGTCTATGTCACAACCCAAAACCTATGGGTTGTGATGGCGTCGGACACCACTGTCAGGCAAGCCAACCCCTTAATCAGTTGAAATGCCTTCCTGTTTAACAATTTCGAAATCGTTGCCTTTATTGCATTTCATAATCAAATAAATAAATTGTTGTAAATTAAACATGACAGGGAATCCATTTAATTCAATAACACAAGACTCAACACATCCCCAGAACCCGGTGACACAAGTACATGTGCAGTTTCTAAGAATTTATACAACTACATAACTCTTGTCCGAGAATAAATGGGACAAATGCAATAAAATACAAGTAAAGATATAGAACGAAGGAGACTCTATCAACTGCGGAACTCCTCCGGATGAATGCAGCTCGAGTAAGTCTCCGAATCATTTTCCGAACTATGAAGGTACTTGTGCAACAAAATGCACAAAAAGTGTAGCATGAGTACATATACATATATGTACCCAGTGAGTATCCCGTCTAAACTCGAAGAAGTAGTTACGAGAGGTCGACTAGATACTCACTAAGGTCCAGCAACATAATATAGAATGAGATAAGGCTAAAGCAATAGGCATGCGAAACTGTAAGCAGCAAGTATATGAACACATAATGTAACACAAGTAACAGTACCACGTACCAATTCCTCTTATTCAACAATACCTTGCCAATACTGACATATGTGAACCAGACTCAAGTGTACATATACTGACACGGACAAGAAAACAACATATACCGACATGGACAAGACAACCAGCCGGAGTCATAAGGTAGGTCATAAGGATTGAGGTCATAAGCTCCCCACGATCGTGAATCATACATGTGACTCGTGTGCTGACTCGATAGTAATAAGCTCCCCACGATCGCGCATCATGCATGCGACTCGTGTGTCGACTCGATAATAATAATAAGCTTTCCACGATCGCGAATCATACCTGCAACTCGTGTGCTGACTCGATAATAATAAGCTCCTCATGATCGCGCATCATGCCTGCGACTCGTGTGCTGACTCGNTAATAATAATAATAATAATAATAATAATAATAATAATAATAATAATAATAATAATAATAATAATAATAATAATAATAATAATAATAATAATAATAATAATAATATGCTCCCCACGATCGCGCATCATGCCTGCGACTCGTGTGCTGACTCGATACTAATAATATTTACATATAGGTAACTACGGGTACCGACTAGACTGTGAACTCAACATGATTGTGTCAATATCATATCACTGACAGCCATTTAGGATTTACATCATCATCTTTTTACCTTTCCCATGTCATTTCAACAATAAACACAATTTATAACCCATACAACGGTTCAAATAAGGCACGAAATGGCATGCTCGTGGGTCCTACGGCAACCCGACATAGCAATATA
>ML266349.1:56611-119910 GCA_005239495.1 Nicotiana undulata | reverse complement strand
CTGGAGTCTCTCCTACTATTAGTATCCTATTGTCTTATTTCTCCTTCCGTTCTAAAGACAATACGGTATTTCCTTTCAGACTTGTATTTAGTATTCTTATAGACAGTCTGTGAGGTTGTGACACCCCGGTTTTGGGATTTTGTGATGTTGTTATCTTTACCATTTCATTATGCATTTATCGGAGTATTATTATATTTCTGCTGTAAAACTTTTGAAGTGGTTCTGGTTATTTCAGTAAAAGTTTGAAAGAAAATTGCTTTATTACTGTTAAGTTGTTTTAAAAAATGTCAAGGTATTGTGTACGTTGGTTTGTCTAGCGGGTTCAACGTTAGACGCAGTCACAGCCTGAAAGGTGGGATTTTGGGTCGTGACGGATTTAATTTCATGGTTCATTTGAACTCTATCAAAGTACGACCACCAGAAGTAACTATGTTTCATAACTAAAGTTGTTAACCAACGGAAGTGGTACATGCCTATAACTACCATAAGTAGTAATTTAGACTTTCTATGGTTACAATTGAAGATAAGCTAGAGAAATATTTTCTATATTACATGTGTGCCTCTATTTGCTCCTGAAGTAGAAAATATCTTTAAAGAGGTTCGAAGCATCACAATGTGATGTGGTTAATGCACGTTTAGATAATTATGTTTCATCACGATGAAATTTTTTGATAATATTAATCCATTCCCTGAAGTGAATGTGATAATATTAATAAAGCTCGTAAATATGAACGTGCTCTTAATACAAATGTATTACGATTCACCTCCAGAAGAAGTAATATGATTGAGAGAATATATACTCAATATTTCGTATTTTAAATTTGTTCATGAAGAAGCAAAACAATTGAATTTTTCTCCTGAATCAGGAAAATATTATGAAAGTGTGCGTTTCTTGCTTAAACAAAATAATAAGCTATTCGAAGTTATTTTTGAAGCACATTTTCATTCCCTAGAGTGAATAAAAAATACCATAACTCACCTCCTAAAGAGGTAGAATAACAGAAAATATAAATATTATTTTTGTGGCATAAAGAATCACCGTCGCACGTACCTGTTGTACGTAAAACATCTTGGATTATTTTATTAAATATTATTCTAAGGCAAAAGCATTCTTGTAGAATATTTTCTACTGCAACCACATCAATATATTATGGTTAGTTATTGCGTTCGCCGAAGGAAATAACATCTTATGTATCTTTCCCTGAAGGATGTAATGACTATGTGGTTGCCGCTTTGACAAAATATTCAGAAGTTAATAGTGTTTCTCCCCGAATGAGACATTTGTCACAAGTTGGTGGTAAAAATATTAAAATTCTTAATTTCTAACATTTGTAAATTTAGTATTGTCTTTCTATTGTTCATTTTATTACGGATTTTTTCTCATAACACCAGAAGTGTTTGAGCGATATTTGGTAGTACAAAATTTATCAAAAACTCATGAAGAGCTAATTGTTTGTCTAGAAGACACATGACACCAGTAGTGTCTGATAAATATTAGATTGTGGATAATAAACGAAGGCTCTCGAAGTGCTTATATACAAATATGCCATTCATATTATATGATTATGGTCAAAACATATGTTGTAGTAAACCTGAAGTTTACTAATGCAAATGGCTATCATATTAAGACTACAAATGACTGGAAGATTGAAAATCTTTACGTTCCCACAATCATAGGGGGTAAAGTAATATATATGTGAGAAGTTACCCACCATATTCTTCAATTTATACTACATCATGTATCACGGGAAACAAGAAGTTTACTAATACAAAAGCCGTCACAGTAAACCAGAAGTTTTACCGAGGAAAAAGTAGCTACAGTAAACCAAAAATTTGCTAATCCAAAAGTAGCCACAGTAAATAAGAAATTTACTAATGCAAAAGTTTATGTCATAGTAAACCAGAAGTTTACTAAAAGGTCATTTGGTAGGGCGTATAAGAATAATGCTAAATAAGGTGTATTAGTAATGCAAGCATTAGTTACACAAAAGATTATTTCTTGTGCATTGTTTGGTGTGGTGTATTAAAAATTAAAATGTATTGCATAATTTTTAAGAAAATTAATTATTTACAAAAATGCCCTCCATATTCTTTAACTTTAAGGGACTTTAAGGATAATTTTATCTTTAACCATGCTAATGCATGCATTAATAGCCTTTGTATTGCTAATGCCATGGTTTTATATGCATTAGCTATACATAGGATAATACCAAGTAGAGTGTATAACTAATGCTTGTATTAGTTATATATAGGTTAAAACAATGTACCAAACAAAGTATTACTAATACACATAGCTAATGCATGCATTATTTTCTCTAACATACTCTACCAAACGACCTCTAAGAGATAGCACATGCCATGATAAACTGGAAGTTTTCATTTGCCATTTTCAAATGGGCTATTTGAGAATTCAGATAAGCATATACCGAAGAACTAGAAGATTCTTCAAGAATTCTCCTTTGTTGCTTGTTCTCATAATAAATTGATTATACCAGCTAAAGTTGGGATTAAGACCCTAATCTGAAATATATAAAAGGTGAATATGGGCCCATTCACCTATCATGTGAACCACTTATAGATGCATATATGAGATGGTTACATGTGCGATTATTGTCAACCTGCAGTTTGACATTTGAAATTGCTTATATCAATTAAGAGCATAATTTTCATATTATGAAATTAAGATAGCTCATCTTGATGATGCTGGTTTATATCCAAGCTAGTTTAGCATTGAATACATCCTATTAAAGGGTAAACTATTGCTTAGGAGAATAAAGTTTCATGTGTTGGTCTAAGATTTTCTAAATTGCATACATCAACACTTGTATGCATCAGACCAAAAATTTATGATAAGTCCTCCCCTCACAATTGGTTTAGGATCAGAAACCAAATATTTTTACTATCTTTTGATGTGTGGCATATGATTAATTTCTTACCACAATACACAAAAATAGGTTTCCCAAAGAAGATTTGGGATATATGTTAGTTTTTCTAACATTTGGGGATGAAATAAACAACTGAAAAATATGTTAAATGAATCGAATTATCATTAGTATGATCCTCACTCATAAGATAATTCAAGTCAAATGCCAGAAGCATTTGCTGATCCAAAATTCAATATCATATTTCAGCTGCAAATGCTCCTATTAAAATTAAAGTGTCTAAAGGATGGTGTTTACTGTACACATGAAGCGTGGTAGACCAATAGGTTCCAAAGGTAACAATCCTTGAAAAGGATAGGAGTAAATGATCATAATAAGGAGGAAATAAGCTTTAGAAGAGCCCACGACATAACATTTCATGAAACTCCAGAAGAAGTTCAGGTACCTAAAAATAAAGAAAGTTATGAGATCTCAACAAGTTATGTCGCTTGCGAACCGATACAAAATGATCGTTGACGATATATTTGATACAATACAGTGCACAATATTATAAAAGAGTGTGAGGATCGGACTTGTAGTCCAGACACCTGAAGATGTCATGCCATTTAAATGCAAGTCATAACCTATATGACTCATTTGATTAAATCTATATGAATATCCTGAAGGATTTAAAATGCATGAAGTATATAGTTCAAAGTCTCGAGAAATGTACTCGATCAGATTACAAAGGTCATTATACCATTTAAAGTAATTTGAGAGCATATAGTATTATCGCCTTAGTGAATATTTGCTGAAAGAAGGTTACGTAAGTGATGTTATTTGTCCAGGTATTTTTATAATGAAGATGGCATCAAAATTTGTTGTTTATGTTGATGACATAAGTCTTGTTGGAACTCCAGAAGAGCTCCAAAAGGCAATTGAATATCTTAAGAAAGAATTTGAGATCTTTATCCATCAATCTGCTATACAGAAAGGGTCTTAAACGCTTTCACATGGACAAAGTGCACCCATTGAGTACACCAATGGTTATTCGATCCCTTGAAGTGAATAAGATTTGTTTCGACCTCTAGAAAAGGATAAGGAACTCCTTGGTCCTGAAATACTCTATCTCGGTGCAATTGATGCACTTATGTATCTTGTTAATGCTAACAAAGGTGGTGCATATCGTATTGGTTATGCAGATGCATGTTATTTATCTGATCCCCATAAAGCTCGATCTCAAATCGGGTACGTGTTTACATGTTAATGTACTGTCATATCATGGCGGCTCCACAAAGCAATCTATTGTTGCTACTTCTTCAAATCATGCTAAGATAATAGCTATTCATAAAGCAAGTAGGGAATGCGTATGGTTCAGATCAATAATTAATTTTTCGAGAAAAATGTGATTTGAAATGTGAGAAAAGACCACAATTTTATACGAATACAATGTTGCATGCATAGCCCAAATAAAGGGAGGATTTATAAAAGGAGATAGAACGAAGCACATTTCACCAAAATTATTCGACACACATAATCTTCAGAAAAATAGTGACATTGATGTGTAACAAATCCGTTCAAGTGACAATCCGGCAGATTTGTCCACTAAATCTTTGCCAACTTAAACTTTTGAAAAGATGGCATACAAGATTGGAATGCGGAGATTCAGATATGTAAGACAAGATTTTCATCAGGGGGAGTGAAATACGTGTTGTACTCTTTTTTCTTTACTAAGGTTTTTCCCATGGAGTTTTCTTGTAAGGTTTTTAATGAGGCGGCTAGAAACGTGTATTACTAGATATGTGTACTCTTTTTCCTTCACTAGGTTTTTTCTAGTAAGGTTTTAACGAGGCACATTATCTTTAATGAACATCCAAGGATGAGTGTTATGAAACTATTATTTGTGGATGTCTATTTATTACTCCGCTATATATAATCTTCCTGAAGAAGATTATATCCATTTAGTACTCTGTTGAAGTTTATCTACAAGCAGCTGATGCAGGCAGGTTACAAGCAACTCAATAAAATGATTTGCAGCAGCTTCTTATTAAACATGCATGTTGCGAGCAGCTCATTCAGACAACTTAGAAGCAGCTGAAGAAAAGCCTCGCAACTGTTTTTTTCTTCTTCTATAAATAGAGAGGTTTTCAGTTTATTTTGGATATCAATTTAAAAGTTGAATAATATATCACTCTCTATATACTTGTCTTCGATTTATTTACTTTACGGTCTTTATTTTATAACAACAAAAATATTATAACAATTGTCACGTTCTTCCATTATTATTTGTTATGTGCCTTTATATTTACTCAAATGCTAGAAAATGATGGAACAAGTATCTTATCCATTCAATTTATTTAACGCCTTCTTTTCTATTTATCTACTGGACATTATTGTTTGGTCAAATTCACTAACAATCATTTGTAACTTTTATGTTTTTAATTTATTTAGCTATTTTAATTCCAAACTATTTGATATGACGTTTATTTTCGTCAAACTGACTATTCAATTACTAGTATTTTAGTATTTTCTTTTCATTCCGCATCCATAAATACCGTACAATACTACGGAAAATGTAGTCTTACAAAATTAAGCTAGCGTTTGGTCATAAATTTTTAAATTTGTTTTGAACAATCTGATTAGGGTGAAATTTTGTTCGAAGATAAAACGTGTTTGGACATCCGTTTTCAAAATATATTTTTCAAATTTGTTTTGGAAAAACATAAAACATGACTTATACCACAAGTACTAAAAACTATCACAAATACCCAACAGTACCATTATCAATAACATTCATTATATTATCTCAAACTATAGTCTTGAACATAAATAAATTTGATACAAAATTATCATTTTTAAAATGAACTACATGATACACTATCAGATGACGGAGAAAACGAAGCAATATTATTACAAAATAATAAATGGTGGGCTCTTTTATAAAATATAAAAGTTTGCGGCAATTTTTAAAAAATATAATAGTGATATTTTGCCCAAAACTAGCTATTGAGCCGGTTTGAAATTTGAGATTTGAGACTTGAAATTTTGCCAAAATATAATTAAATTTATGACCAAACATAGATTTGCCAAATAAAACCCAAATTTATATTAGGACACAGTTATGACTTTACAAAAAAAATCTCAATACACAGAATTTAATAGGCGATTGTATTGAAATTAGCGCACCATATGGCCACATTAATTTGTCAGATATTTTGAATATTAGGATGATGAGGATATCAAATATTCACAGAAAATTCATTAATATTATAAATTTAAAGGGAATTCTTATCTATTTTAACAAATCTGGAGGGTCAATATCTAAGGTGGGCATATTTATGCCAAAAAAGTGTTTAAAATTCAAATTCGAATTGACAAATCATTTACTCCATTCAGAAATAGAGAAAGACAAAAAAATGTACCCTCCGTTCATTTTTACCTGACAAATATATTAAACATAAATTTTTATTTTTATTTATTACTTTACGCATATCAAGAATAATAAATTTTTTTCCTGTTATACTCACATTATTTACTATTTTAAATTATTTTCTTAAATCCAATAAAATATGAATAAATTAGTATGAATATCATGAAAAATTATATACTTCATTTATTATTTTTACTCTTTCTGTTTTTTTTACTTGCACGTTTTGACTTTTCACGCATTTAAGAAATAAGAAATTAAGTGCATAATATATCATGATACTTATATTAATTGATGTATATTTTATTGAATTTGAAAAAATAATTTAAAATTAGTAATAAATATTATGGGTATAACATGACAAAAAATTATCTGATGAACGTGAAAAGTCAAAACGTGTCAAGTAAAATTGATGGGTTGAAAACTCAAAAGAGCCTCGGGACAAGCAGCAGGAGAAGACAGCCAAGTCGGAAGAAGTGGGTCCCATCTCCTAAAACGCTCCCCTAAATTCGAAAACCAAAGCCAAAGCGCGAAAACTTAAAAAGCCACTCTCTATAAACCCCCCAAAAACCCTGCACCGTCGCTCTCCGCCGCGCGTGTCTTCCACCTTCCGGCAGTTCTCTTTCTCTATCTCTGACATTAATTACTTTTCAGAGTTTCTCATTCTCACTCCATTCGTACGGTTTAGGTTTTCAACCCGAGATTTGTAACAACAATAATAACATATCTAGTGTAATTTGGTTTGAGGAGGCGTATCGGTCTTACCCTTACCTTGTAAAGTCAGAGAGCTCGTTTCCTATTCAATCGAGATTTGTAAATTTCAAATGTAGTATTAAATTAACATTGCTAGTAGTGCTCAATTAATTTTATTCCCGATGTTTCAACAGTGCACATGCAGAGAACATTTTTTTACAGCTTTAATTTGCAGTTTCCTACTTTAGCTGCAGCAATTACAAGGTAAATATTTACTCAGCACCGTCAATTTTCTTTTTCTAGCATTCTTCTTTGTATCGAGTAACGTTTTTGCCTTTTCTATTTGTTATTAAAAATTGTAACTTAAGACGATACTCCAGTATTTTTCTCTATTATTCAAATTTTAAATCTGTGCGGTAAAATGTTGTCAACTGAGAGAGCAGTTCTTCTTTTTGCCAGGGACTCTTGCTTTACGAGTTAATAGATTTTTCCCTCTGCTTTTGGAGATTTGGTCCTTGTGAAGACTGAAGATGCTTCACTTCTTTAGTAAGTTCTTCAATCATTTTTTTCCCTATACTTTAATCTTTTTTGCATTCTGTAGTTCATGCTGAGGTGCTGTGAGAATGTGGACTCTTTTGATTATTATTTTTGATTAATGTGGGTGTTCCCCCGGAAACAACCTCTCTACCCCTCCGGGTAAGGGTGAGGTCCGCTCACACTCTACCGTCCTTAGACCCCATTGGTGGGATTTTACTGGGTTGTTGTTGTTGTTGTGGGTGTTCCGCCAGTTTGCTCTTGCCTTGACTATACCAACAGAAATGTTGGGTAACTCTACCTACCAAAGGTTATTCAGATGGAAAGAAATAGAGACCGAGCATTTTTTGCTTCCGCTGATTGAACCTTGGTTTCCGATGGTTTTTGAATCCCACTTCATTTAGTACTAGTGCATACTCCACTCTTTGATAATCTTATAGACTGTTTGCATTATGTATTCCGCAAAATGAGCTCAAGTTCAGTCATTTGTGTGATCTTGCCATCTTTTTAGGTTTTTTTTAGTGTAAAGCAAAGTGGAAGGGTCTGCAGTTACATATAAATCTTAAATACAGTTGTTCATTTTCTTTCTTTATGGTCTACTGGGTGAGGTGGTTGTTGGGGGCTTGAGGTGAGGAGAAACATTAGTGGCTGCCTGCATGTCTTTACGACATTGTTGATCGTAGTACTAAACTTTGACCCAAGATTTTTTTTGATAAATGAATGACTTTGATCCAAGAAAATCGGTGTAACTGTTTATTGTTTAGCAAGAGAGAAAATCTTGAATTTTTTTTAACAAGCTATTATTTGAATAATGAAGGGCAAAATCATGGGTTACAATTTTGAAATGCTGGAGTTCTTCTCTTGGAGAGGTGAATGAGCAGGCAAATAGAGATGAAGACACATGTGAATATGGTGAAAGGAAGAGGTCCCAGCAGGGTGAACAGCCAACAGGTTGTTTTCGAACTTAAACAACGGGTGGTTCTTGCGCTGAACAAGCTTGCAGATAGGGATACTTACCGACTTGGAGTTGAAGAGCTAGAGAAAATAATTGAATGCTTAACCCCAGATGGAGTTGCTCCATTTCTATCCTGTATATTAGATACTGATTCGGAGCAGAAAAGTGCTGTTCGTAAGGAATCTATCCGGTTGATGGGCATGCTAGCCAATTTCCATGATAGCATTGTTGTTCCACATCTTGGGAAGATGGTATCCAGCATTGTAAAGCGTCTCAAGGATTCGGATACTGTTGTAAGAGATGCTTGTGTAGATACTGTTGGAATTTTGGCTTCTAAAATGAGCAGTGTTGCTGGTGACGATGACAATGATGGAGTTTTCGTGGTGCTAGTGAGGCCTATTTTTGAATCCTTGGGAGAACAAAATAAGCAGGTGCAGACTGGTTCGGCGCTGTGTTTGGCTCGTGTCATAGACAGTATTCAGAACCCTCCAGCTTCCATTTTGCAGAAGATGCTGGCTAAAACTGTGAAGTTGCTTAAGAATCCACACTTCATGGCAAAGCCAGCTGTTATTGAATTGAATAGAAGCATTATTCAGGTTGATCTATCTTGTGTAAACTTCTTTGAATCTTTGAAATTTTCTGTCGCGCATACGTAAAGTCATATCAATGCTTGACTTGAAGGATTAGAACGTTCCAGTTTACACCATAGTGTAGGATCCTACTGAGTTCGCACTTGTGCAGCATATGTCTGCATATAGTTGGCGCCTTAAAAGAACAAGGAAATGGCCTTTAGGCATTAATCTCAGCAGTATAATCTAAATAAAATTTCTAAGTTATCTCTTATAAGAAGGGTGATTTATATTTCAGACAAAGATGACAAATTTTCTCATTTTTTCTAATATTCAGGCTGGTGGTGCCAATACACATAGTGCTTTATCAACTGCGATGGCTAGCACTCAAGAAGCACTCAAGAACAGTGATTGGGCAACAAGAAAAGCTGCATGTGCAGCATTAGGGGACATTGCTTCAACTGGTGGAGCATTATTCAGTGCTTTCAAGTCCTCCAGCATCCGTAGCCTCGAATCCTGCCGATTTGATAAGGTAGGTGATGCGTCCATAATGCATAATTGAACCATGTGATATGATTCTATATTGTGGTTGCCTAATATGAAAGTTGAATTATTAAAGCTTATGTTCTCTGTTCAGGTGAAACCAGTCAGGGACTCAGCATTGCAAGCTTTACACCTGTGGAAAAGGCTTCCCGGCCCTGGTACATCTGAACCTTCTGAAGCAGGCTCTTCCATAAAAGGTCTGATGTTCTGTGCTCTCTGATGTGATATTTCTTTCAGTTGGTGCAGATTTCACTCATCTTACTATGATGCTTTTGTGATGCTCTGATAACCTAGTTTATTTGTCTCACAACTAAGCAGTTAAAGTTGCCAATTTGAGTGCTCTAGTTCTTGATCTATGCTATTTGTTAAATTGAGATGGTTCTTTGAGCCCATGGCTTTTAAAACCAAGTGTCGATCTAGTTTCAGCTCAGTCTTGCAGTTCTTGTTGAGCTCGCCATATCACCGGCATGTTTACCAGTTACACGATATTTAAAACAGTAATTTTGAAAATTGACTTTCTTAATATGTGTTTTTGGTGACCTGTGTAATAATAGCTAGTATTTTGCAGAAAATCGGTATAAAGATGACTATGGTGATATAACTAGTGCTAGTGAGTCAACGATGAAGGATGCCACACCCAAGAAATTTGGTTGCGACTCGGCTAGAAACAAGCTTCCCCTTTCTTTGAGAAAAGCAGGCCATAACCATATCGAAAAGCCTCAGCACTGCGGAACTAATGAGTGGCATGTGGAAATAGCAGTTCCGACAACCCGTAAGATCTTTATGCCAGAAGTTAGGGATGAAGAATCAGAGGGTAGTTCTGTTATGAAGGCATTTGAAAAAAGTGCTGAGACTAGAAGTTCTCATGATGTGGAATATGAATATGTGCACATAGATGACAAACAGGAGTGCTCTTCTGGGTCAAATCTGTTTCCTGATAACTTTCAACGCAAAGAAGTCATGGATTCTCACCAGATAATTGATGAGGCCAGCTTGGATACACAATTGGGAACAAGTAAGCGTTCTGCAGTTGAAGAAATCAGTATTGAGGAACAACGATATTTTGGTGGAACGCAGGACCGAAGAAGCTTAGATTCAACAACTACTGAATTGAGTTCTCAAAAATTGCACGGCTGTTGTTCTCATGTAGCAAAGGAAATGTTATCTGTCCGAAAGCAACTCTTGGATATTGAGAATAAGCAATCCAATTTACTAGATTTATTAAAGGTAATTAATTTAACATTTCTTTTGTGTTAATCTGGATCAACCAATACGTATTATGAGAACCAACCTTGCTGCGTCATGCCATTTTGTGGAAGACACAGCACATGCTCTTGTATCTGTAATGCATAAAGTAAGCCAAGAACTAGATTTCCTAGAAAATGGCCTCTCAAATACACACTTATAAAGGTAGAGAAGAAGTTTCAGTATATGCATTATGGTTGTATCTTATTAAGTTTCTTTATATGAGGTATAACATGTTCAGTTGTTGCATCGTCCAAAAAACTTGTTCCGTTGATGATAGAAATGATAAGATAAACAAAGAGGTCTGTGTATATCTATTCTTAAAGTATGACGTTTCCTATAGATGTTGGAGCAATAAATATGACCTTTACGGTTATTGTGGCTAATATATCTTTTCTCTAGAGTTAACTTTTGACTAAGATTATGTGTTTATGGTGTACTGCTTAGATAATATGTGAAACAAAACATTTGTTGAAGATGGTGTGAATAGACTAAAACTGAACCAAAAATCTTTTAACTAAAACTAATAATTGGAGGAATTGATAATACATAATAATTAAAATAGCTGTGGTCTGAGAAGGTTAAGAATTGGCTTCTTGAACATGTCAGTGATTAGATTTCTTTCTTATTAAACAGATAGAGGTGCTTTTTTTATAGGTATTAAACAGATAGAGGTGTTGAGCACTTGAGCTTCATCACCACATTGTGATCTCCTTTACCATCGATTCACCAGATCCTTTCAGCTCAAAAACTTCATCAGTCTTAAAAACAACTTTTTTATTCTACAGTAAATTTCATAGAAGTGATTTCAGTTGAGTTTTTTCTTTTGTTCTTTCCTCAAATCCATCTTTGCTTTGTAAAGTAAAGACTTGAGCTCACAGTTGATATCAGATAATAGCAAGGTCTCATTCCATCACCTGCATGCCATTGTTCAATTATTTCTGTTTTCTTTTCTTTCCCTTTCCTCTGAAATTCAGTTTTTGTTTGCTCATAGCCACCATATTCTTTCAAGTTAGCGTTTGAAATGCTTACTATTACTTGACTGTCTCCCTGTTGTAACTGATATTTTCAGGAGTTCACAACCAACATAGTGGATAACCTGTCAATGATGCAAATGAAGGTAGCCGGTCTTGAAAGCATGGTTGATAGAATGGCCAGTGAACTTTCTTATGGGGGGAGATGTCCTGATCCATTGGCAACAAAATTTATGAAAAGAGGTCCTTCTGTTGCTTCCCCAAGACTCTCCACATACACCCCAAGGCCATCCATTGATATACATCATAGGAAGTCTCCGCTACTGCCCACCAAAGACATGGATGTTCAGGAGGAAAGGACACTTGTGAAGAGTAGATCGAGCAGTTTTAGAAAACAAAATCTTGACATGTGGACTGATCCTGCTGCAAAACAAGGTGGATATCCTGTAGGAAAGGGAGTTCACAAAAATAGTGGACAGGGAACTCATGGAGGTCAATTGAGGAGGAACAATGATGTCTTCAGCAGGATTTCTACAACTAATGCTAAACAACAGCACTTAGATGTCAAGAACAACCTCTGGAGAGTTGTCCAGGGACATCTGTTGGAAGGGGATGTAGACTCTGCTTACGTGGAAGCCCTTTACTCTGGTGATGAACTTGTTTTGTTTGAACTTATTGATACAACAGGTCCGGTTCTGGAGAATTTATCGCAAAAGACCTCAAGTGATCTTTTGGCCACTTTGGCATCGTACTTCTGTGAACAAACATATGTGAATAACATAATTCCCTGGCTGCAAAAGGCAAGTACATCTTGTGGTTATCAAAATCTTTGAACTGAATTCATCCTTGTTCTTGAAACTTTAAATGCACAAACAATTGTTAATTAGGAAAAAAGGTTCAACTCAGAGTTGCTTCTCACTGAAGGTAGACAAGCTTTTTGGTCATAAGTAGGGTTTGAATACTGTGTCAAATTACTTTCTCTTCTTCTGCCTTAGTTATGTTTTCTGCCAAATCTGTGAGAGCTTCCTTCCGTTTTATTCCATAAGTTTCTGCTCATCTTGCTTATGTCTTACACGACTTAGAGGACATGTCCACTGCCTTTTTGTTCTGCAAGTTGCAACAATTCTGAGTGTACCACATGGTAAACCTGTTGGTCTGATTACTTCTTACATAATGATGTATTTCGCTCATGAACAAGTAAAATAACTATGCCTCACTCCCAAGCTAGTAGGGGCTGGCACAAATCTTTTCTGAAATATCGGGACTTTAGCCTTATGATATACTTTTTCTGAAGCTCAGGTGGTGGACTTGAGTTCTGTCCATGGACCAGATTGCATTGCCCTTTCTTCAAAGGCAAGGCGGGAATTTCTTTCTGCATTTCAGGATGCGATAAAGGGTGGATATTCTACCCCGGCAGAGAGAAAATCTTTGATGCAGTTGGCAATGACTTTAAACCAGATTTGGGGTAAGAAAAGTCCTTTGCTTATATAAATTTGTCTCCAGTCAGAAGCTTACTTCATTGAATGATCAATTACTTCTAAGTTCTACCTGCTGCAACTCTTGTTCAAATATATATATATATATATATATATATTATTATGTGTATCTATACATATGAGATTTTGTTTGTCAGAAAGATCCTTGCATGAAGAAGCGACGTGCGTAATGTTAGTTACATTTTAAGTCCTGGTACTGTGGCATGTGATGCATATCATGATTGTAGAACTTAACGAGTTGATAACAGAACCTGCAACTTTTAGGATAGGAAAAAGTGGTCATGTGGGGAAGGAAATTGAGATTGATGTAAGTTTCACTGTTCTGTTTCTTGACTCTCAAAGACCAGGAGAAGTGGTGAGCCCAATTTTGTAGCATACACCATAGTAAGTCTTATTCCGTGATTGTGCCCGTATTTGGAACTCCTGGAGAGGGTGATTTAAGTTTCTAGAATGGAAGGACTATGATTTTGCTGTTGACGAGGCCCTACATATGACAGTGCAATGCAAAAGCTTGTGTTTATTCGTTTACCTGAAATCCTGAATTAGTGTGTTCGCAGTTGTAAAGTTGACCAGGGAGAGAACCCCTTGTTGCTTCTTTTCATTCTTCATAGAGGTGTCTTCACTCTTAACATCATTTGTTTCTCATTGCAGGAAAAAATGCGCCATAACATGCCAAAAAAGTTGCAGATATTCTGTCTTTTTGAATTTGGAACCAAGCTTATAGACTTAAAGCAGAAGAGAATGGATTTGTGGGGAAAGACTTACTCTCTTCTTTCTTTAAAACTTTTCAAAACTTTACCTGAAGTATGGCTGTAGAATGAAAGGTTCATGTTTCTAGCATCAAAATTGTTTCCTGAATCTGTGATCTCTTTTTGTTCATTTCTAAGCTTACTTGAAAATGCTGTTTAAACATTGGAACGTCAGACATATCAGCACATAAATGTCAACCATTCATTAGGTGACATTGTACAGTTGAAATTGAACAGTTATTTCATGTCTTTCCTTCTCCAATCTTTGTCAGCAGCAAAGAAAAATTATAAGAAGCTCCCTAGTCTCGTTTAATGAATAGGAAACAAGTCACTTGATTTGATTGTTCAACCTGGCACATTGCGTATCCGAGCTTCTTCAAATGAAAACCAAAAATCCAGACATGCTATACTAATTTATTTTATGGTTTGATTGGATGTAACGACCGTGTCATGTCTAGCTTTACCCAGTTAAATCTCACTAGTGGGGGTCTGGGGAAGGTAGTGTGTACGCAGACCTTACCCCGTACCCAAGGGGGTAGAGAGGTTGTTTCCGAAAGACCCTCGGTTCAAGAAATATTATAGAGACTCCATTCAAAAGAGAGAATTCCAAAAACTTTAAGGTCTTAGCAATAAATTTGGTCTAAATGATGCTTGATGCCAGACCCCTCCTTCGGAGGGACCTTATTATTTCCCTAATATCACCAAATATCTCATAGCTAAGGCAATTTCCTCAATACAACATAATAAAATAGACGCGGAATGACACACAGAGTGTCTTCCAAGTATATATAGATAAGTCCTCCAATGAAGGAATGCTAAGAGAAAAGATATGTAATGCGGATTAATAAAGATGAATTTTTGCTCAATGCATTTGGTACAACACAAGCTTCATCTTAGCTTTTGCTTGGTAGCTTCAACTTCTTGAAGAAACTGATCCCACGTCGAGCACAAGATCAGGAGAAGGGCTATAAAGGTCACACTCCTTTGGTATCTCGCTCTTGCTTCTTCCATTTGTTTGTTTACTCCTCTGTGCTGCATCAGCTTCCCTTTCACTTTCACATTTGAGTGGGTTTGCTTTAGCTTCATACAAGGTGACACCGCCACTTCCACTCGTAAGAATTGTTTCTTCGCCTTTATCTTGTGGTTGAAGCGCTTCAAGTATTTCAACGACTTGACTCATGACAGGCCTTCCTTTTGGGTTTTGGCTTAGGCATTGATAGGTTAGATTGGCAATTTTTAATGCAGTTTTAGAGGAGTATTGACCTTCCAGTCTGGGGTCCATTATCCGGAAAAGCTTCTTGCTATGATTCAAGAGAGGTCGAGCAAACTCTACAAGGTTATGTTCCCGGCTAGGTTTACTCTTGTCCATCGCTCGCCTTCCAATGAGCATCTCAAGCAAGACAACGCCAAAACCATAAACATCACTTCTGGCTGTTAAATGTCCTGAATAATGCAACTATGCATCTTAGTTCAACAACAATAAACAGAATAAACACAAGCCATAAGCAAAAATGAAGATGATTACGGAAGGCATAAACCGCAAGGCGTATGACATTTTGGTCTTTGGCTGCATTGAGGATAGGGAAGATGCTATGAGTTACACTGAAGAATTTCAATACTTTGGTCTTCAAATGGCAGTATCTGTAAACAGCTACGGAAGGCAGATGGACTAGATGTTGATGCTATATGTGTTCACAAAGATAGGCAAAATGCCAAACCACTCATTTTTAAAGGTTGAAGAGGAATTGTAACATAAAATGTGTTTAACCGTCGTTCTTTGCTAGGCTCAGAAAATGCTTTACCTACTGAACCAAATAAGCGACCGCATAAAGCAAACAGCTATCTCATAAGCTTTGGTTAGCGCTTGCCTAATTGGTGCAACAAGAAACTACAAGACTCACCGGTCATGACATACTCTGGAGCAGCATAGCCATAAGTGCCCATTACACGAGTTGATACATGTGTTTGATCTCCCATCGGCCCATCTTTTGCAAGTCCAAAGTCAGAAAGCTTTGCATTAAACTCCTGCATCAAAATTTAAACAAAGGCAAAGATTGCATAGCACTTTTAATTTCGCCCATATTTTTTCTCAGCAAGTAGCAAATACCAGTTTTCTAGGGCCTCTAATTAACAAATGAAACTGAAGAAGACCACAAACACAAAACCAACCAGAAGGGATCTCGAAAGAAAAGTACATCATGGAAAAGACAACTCACCGCATCCAACAAAATGTTTGACGTCTTGAAGTCCCTGTATATTATAGGCCTTTCAGCTCCATGAAGGAAAGCAAGCCCTTTAGCAGCATCCAAAGCAATTCTCATTCTTCTTGACCACGTTAAAGTTGCACACACTCCTACAGCACAATACATGGTTGAAGAGAGGAGAGCAAATTACCGTATAGAACAAACAACTGAAAATACTGATCCACTAAATAAGGATTGGGAAACAAGAAACGCATTTTTTTAGCCTTCATCAACATGGAGTGACATGGGTACTGACTACTGAGTACTCACTTGGAAAAAGGTGCTTTTCCAGGCTGCCAGATGCCATATATTCATAAACTAATAGTCTATGGTAATCCTCACAACAGTATCCAATCAGCTTCACCAGATTTGAATGTCGAAGCTGCCCCAAGTAGTTCACCTCTGCCTGCACATAAATGAGTCAAAAATAAGCGACTGGCATGCTATTGAACAACAGTGTCGTCGAACTTGGTGCACATTCATGAAAACTTTTGTAGCTACTTAGAACGTGAGTTGAGTGTATCCTGGCAAGTCTGGTTCATAAGACAAATTTCTTATCAAACAGCAGATTAAAGTGTACACTTAGCAAAGACCTTCTTTACATACCGTGTCTTGCATACTCTCAAAAGCATGTCACTTTATTTGTATGCAGTTGAGATGAAAGATATATTAGATGGCATCTAAGAGTCCATTGACAACAAAATATTTGGTCTTTATATCACAAAGGAAACAGAAAATAGTCAACCATTATTTGAGTTGCTAGACAAATAACAACAACAACAACAAACCCAGTATGTTCCCAGCAGGTGGGGTCTAGCAGGTGGGGTCTGATGCCGGTAGAGAGGTTGTTTCCAATAGACCCTCGGCTCAGGAAGGGTAATTAACACAGGAAGACAAGAAACGCAGGAATAAGTGACAAGTAAAAACTGAGAAAGAAAACTTTCGGAAAAGAAATTTATAGGAAGACAAGAAACACCCGAAACCCATGGAAGAAAACAAAACAAATGAACCAAAACGACACAGCTTCTTATGATATTAAATTAGAAAGCTGGAGAACTGACCTCTTTATATTGGATATTGGAGAAAAGAGAAAAACGAGAGGGCAATTTTGAACTCGGATAAATTGCTTGATATGGCAAATTTCTTTTTTTGTTCAAACAAATTGTAATATTCATTCTTAGTAAAGATTATGTCATTCAGGAGACTTGTTTACATAATTACTTTTGGTCAGACAACACGATTTGTACCTAAAAAGCTGAAGCAAAACAAAAAAAAAAGTTACAACTCACAGCACAATAGAAGGTCACAGCCCACAATCAACTAACTATTATGCTTCAAAATAATAGTGTGTGGAACCCCTCCTAAAATTGCTGATTCAATCTAGTTTCTGGAGATATATCAGGCAATTGTGTGTTCCATAGACACACCTTATGCTACCTTCCCTTATTTGCATTTTAGGCAGGAACCATCAGAGGTGCCGGAAAAGAGAGGTGAATGACTATTTCAACAACACATCAAACTAGACAAAGAGATATCAAGAGAATTAAGAGACAACAACAATATTTTCCAATCTATATGTCAACCCCCCATTTTGGTAGTGTCAGTAACCCAAAATTCTGTAAAGTTGATGCAGAACTGATGCTGGTTTTATTAGTTCAGCAGATATTACGAAAATCCTTTTACTAATCCAATGACATTCAGAATACCGCGCTTCAATTCCATAGAGACTGCAATCTGCAAATAAGCATTACGGTGTTTAATAGTCAATAAGTTCAACTCGTACCAGCCACTCTCTATCGCCCTGAAGACCTTCTGGATCAAGCTCCTTAATGGCAACATATGTCGTCTTGTATCCTGGCCTGACATGCTCGTCAATAATTCCTTTGTAGACAATGCCGAATCCACCCTCTCCAAGAACCTTATCTGGTCGAAAGTGCTTAGTAGACAACTTCATCTCTTCATATGTGAAGATATCAAGATCACCACTCCCAGGATTCTGCCGCAGGTCCTTTAGATTTTTGGGTATTACCACAATGCTGCTTGCCTTTTCAGTGTCTTTAGCATCACGATTAGTACTCTGGGGAATTACAGGATTTGACTTGGTAGGATATGCACCAACACCATGGCCAACTGGAAGTAAAAGAAAAAGAAGAAGAAAAAACAGAATCCCTCAATTATCAAGTTCACATTTGATTCTCTTTAAAATGAGATATAGTAGTAATTTTTTGCTCTTATACTTTGCAATTAGGAGATCCCATGTTACAAAAGCAGTAAAAGTCTTGTCTTTGCATCAAGTAGTAGACTATGCATCACGTCATTTGCAGTGATCTTGAAGAGATTCCGTTTAGCCAGTAGTTCTTAGTACAACAACAACAACAACAACCCAGTATAATCCCACAAGTGGGGTCTGGGGAGGGTAGACCTTACTCTACCCCGATGGGATAGAGAGGCTGTTTCCGATTGACCCTCGGCTCAAGAAGACAAAAAGAGACAATATATCAGTACCATCATGGAAATAATAACAACAACACAAGGACCGGTGAATAGATGAAAGACAGAAATAATGACCAGTAAATAAGGCCCGGCACTATGAAAACGGAAAATAAAATGGCAACTTGGTAAACGGTCGAAAAGACGAAAAGAGACAATATATCAGTACCATCATGGAAATAATAACAACAACACAAGGACCAGTGAATAGATGAAAGACAGAAATAATGACCAGTAAATAAGGCCCGGCACTATGAAAACGGAAAATAAAATGGCAACTTGGTAAACGGTCCGTTACGCTTAACATCGGCACAAAGTCTAATATCTCAAAGGTCAAAGAAATTCCCCTAATCAATGAATTAGGTCAATTTTGATTCCCAAATGGTTACTTACATCCAAATTCCAATCAGACTGCCAACTTCCAAATTTGGCAATCAGAAAGCCTTTACTATCTTGAGATTAGCAGCATTGGTAACACTAATAATAGTAAATTGACTATACTTTAAAAATTCCATGAGTAACAACACAAGAAAAACAGATCAGAATGACAAAAACAAAGTCAATGCACAAGAATTGATGTTAATCAATAGACCATCAAACATATCTATTTGGTCGCTGAAATTTTTTGAATTTACATTCTGTTACAAAATATCAGGACAAATAACAAAACTATCAAAATAACACCAAATAAGAATAATGAGGGAAAAAATAAAAAGAAACCTGGCTTGTTATGTTGGTGCAATTCTGATTCATCTTCTTCAATACTGAAACAAGAACCCATTAAATCTTGGCCTTAATAATAAATAATTTGCATTTCAACTACACATCATTTTCCAAAAATCACTTTAAAACCCACTAAAGATAAGATTTTTATGCAATCAAAATCTGGCCTTAACAACAGATTTGCATTTCATTTACCCAAAATGACTTAAAATCCACTAAAGATCAGATTTTTATGCAATCAAAATCTGGTCTTAACAATAGATTTGAATTTCATTTACCCAAAATGACTTAAAACCCAGTAAAGATCAGATTTTTATGCAGTAAAAATCTTTTCTTTACTCTACAATGGGGTCAGTTTCAATTGCCAACAACTGACTCAAAATCTAAAATGGCTAAATTTGCAAAAATCTGATCTGGGGTTGAATGGGATATTCCAAGAAAATCTCAAGGGACTATATAAGCAAAACCTTCTAGAAAATGCAGTAGTATGAGGATGTGATTACTAGTAGAAAAGTGACACTTAAAAATTGTAGAGGCCAAGAAATGCAAAAAGAAGGATTTTTTTTGTTCTAAACTGGTACAACCACTTAATTCAATTTAGTTATGAGTTTTGGAGAGAATTTAGGAGGGGTATGATTTGATGAGTGATTAGTCAGTCAAGCGCTGGGTAGGAAGAAAAATGCCAAATGACAACAGCTGTAGTCCCCACTTTACTTTGGTTGGACTTTGAATCCTTGAGTTCGTAACCTCCTGCTATCATTTTCCCAAATTAGCCTTTTCATTTCTTCATATGATATTCCCCATGTTTTCTTTTTGTCTTTTTCTTACTATACTAAGAGAATTTTTTATTTTTATTTTTTAAAATTACTTTTTTTTTTAAATCAACGTTACCCATAAAAAATTTAATTTTCCCTTGAAGGTGCATTTTGGAAACTTTAAAAAACCTCCAAAAAGCTATTTTTCAGATTTTTCACTCAAATCACTCACAATAATTCAAAAACATCCCTTGTGGCAGAAACCGACATACCTCCTCCTAAAGGTGGGGTGGTTATGTAGGAAGATGAAGGATTTCCAACGGTGGATGAAGTAGTCCCTCGCCCAGGGAAGGCAAGGACTGATTTCAAGATTCCTCATGAGGATGAATTCGAACATGTCACTTCTGCAATGGATGTCGCGACGCTCACTGTGTTTAAGACCAAATGGAGGATTCCTGATCATATTGAGCTCGTTCCAGCGGGTCGTGACATCGTGCATATACATCGCTCGGGGGATTGCGCATTTTACGCATATCCGTTCGTCATCGGGTACACATTTCCCCTCCCTTCCTTGGCGATAGACTTTTTCCGCTTCTATGAGGTGTGTCCAGCTCAACTCTCTCCGTACATATACAAGATCTTCCTCATGCTCCTCAAGTAAGCAGAACTGGCCGGTCGGGAGATTTCTCTCCAGCACCTGCTTCACCTCTTCGTTCCCAATTTTCATAGGGGCACGATGATACATCTTCATCATCGAGGAACCAATGGATTGGTGGTGAATATGGATGATAAAACCAACCGCCGCTTCTGGGAGAACTTCTTCTGTGTTAGGACAGAGCATGTGGTGTCGAACACTGATGGGTTTCCTGACACGTATAATTTTGCCCGTAAGTTTTTCTTTCGTTTACTATCCTCTTTTTGGAAATGGTTGTCTGTTGTTTCCCTCCGTGACCTCGTCATTTTCTCTTTTGTTTTTGTAGCCGAGAGGATACCTCCTCCGCTAGTCACCGATATCCGCGAGTGGGTTAGCCAGATTTTGCCTCACATGGTGGGGATTCGCGAATGGTCGTCGTTCCACAAGAGGTTCGGTCTGCCCTCAGTCACTTTGATTTTTGCCTCGTGTTTTCCTTCTTCTTATATCTTCTTTTGGTGAAATTTTTCTCATGGGCAGGTCGAGGGGAGCGAGAGCTCCCGTCCTTGCTTTCCGTCAGCCAGCTTCCTCGAACAGGCCTTACTAGTGGCGACTGCAAATGAGGGCGTTCGGACTCTGGCTACTTCTTAGATTGTGTCTGCGTACGAACCCAATCGTTCGAAGACCGATCCTTGGTCAGATACTCCGGTTCCCACAGTTCATTCGGCGGACGAACCATCTCGTGATGATGGCGAAGAGACCCCTTCATAGAGGCAGAGGGTAATGTCGTAGGGAGCATATTTGATTGGAACGACCTCGAGGGGTGACCCCATGTTGGCGGTGTTTGGAACTGGCGGTGATGCTAGTCTGGGCGTGGAGGCGATGCTCATTTCGAGCGTGGAGGAGACTCCCGTGGCGAGAGAGCAGAGTTCGGAGACCGCTACGATTATTTCGAGCGGTCCATCATCATCTCAGCAGGCCCGTGCCTCCTCTTCGGCCAATGAGAGAGCGAAGGGCGTGATCGTTGATGATTATGAATTCGATTAAGATATCTACCCCGAGGACATGAAGATGTTTGACGAAGGGTTTACCCGGGTCGAAGTGAGGGCGGAAGGCCCTTCTTGTGTGCTCGAGATCCCATCGGACTTTGACTATTGGCGACTACGATGGACTTGGTGCCCCAGTTCGACCTTCCGTGCTCTGCTGCCGAGAGCAGGTCTCTTTGGGGGATCAATGATGTTGGTTTGTCACGCGGAGTAGCTGGGATGCCTTTACGAGTGAGTTTTTTTACTATTTTCTTTGTTTCGTGCCCTTTGCTTTTGCTGACTCCTTCTTTTTTTCTCCTCGGACTTTCATTTTGGAGTGCTCATCGGGCTGAGACACGGGCTGATGTCTTTTAGAAAATGGCCATGAAGTACCGTCGGTACCGCGACAAGTACCGCGAGATGCATGCACAACTTAGGGCGGGCGGTAATCGTCAGTACCTTAGGGAAGAGTTGGAGAGGAAGTATAAGGCTTGGTGCGGTCTATCCGCAGATGAAGCGAGCTTGAGGGGCTGCTTAGGGTCAAAGACGAGGAGATAGAGGTGGGCAAATGGGTTGCGGCCGAATGTGAGGATCTTCAGGCGGAGGTGGAGTCTTTGCAAGCCGAGCTTGAGAAAAACGCCACTAAAATCGCCGATCCGAGTGCAGAGTGGTCGGAGAAGGTGGCTGAGTTAGAGAATAAGGTGACTGATTTGGAGAGGGCCGAGAGGGCCCGAGTGAAGGCTTTGGCAAGGGCAATGGCGCTTGAAGACACCATCCACATTCTCAGCTATGATCAGGAGGTCGAGATGGAGACGGTTGCGCTAAGAGAGGTGCGGCTTGAGGAACATATCGGCGTGCTTGAACGCGATGTCTCGAACCTGGGTGACCAAGTTGTGGCTCTCGAGGCCGAAAAGGCGCGGTTGTTGGCTCATGCTCCTCCTCAATAACCTATCTATGTTTTTGTCCCCCGCCATTTGTACGAGATATGGGTCCATGCCAAGGCCCAACGAGATATATATAAGGACTTGTGGGCGGCGGGGAGCATTCCTGAGGCCGTTTTTGAAGATGCTCGTGTAAAAGCACGCGAGGCTTGTCTTGCCTGTGGCTATGAACCTGCGACACCGGAGGCCGGTGGGGATGCTGAGATCGAAGATGGGCTTTCTTCTGATGATGACAGTGCTGGAGGAGACGATGGTGGAGATGAGGCCGCCGGACCGAGCGGGGAGAAGGGCGATGGTGTGGATAGTATTGAGTGAAGTCTTTGTGCATAGCTTTTCAGTACTTAGTTTTTTCCTTTTTCTTCGTTGTCGTTTATTTTCCTTTTGTGGGGGCCCACTTTCGGCTTTTTAAGATGTTGTTGCGTATTTGTACATTTTGAATAAGATAGTGAGTTTGTTTTTGGCTGTATATCTCTGTCTTCTCTTTCTGAAAAGATCTTTTGGATTTTCTTGTGGTGAGTCCCTGACTCAGTTGAGAATTTGGGCGAGGTCGAGTTTTCGATCTTCGACTAACTTGGGCAAGGTTGAATTTTATTGCGTTAATTCGAATGAGGTCAAACTTTGTTAGTTCGAGCGAGATCGAACTTTGTTAGTTTGAGCGAGGTCTAACTTTGTCAGTTCGAGCGAAGTAAAACTATATTAGTTCGAGCGAGGTCGAACTTTGTTTTCAGCTGGTGATGGTCGGGGGCTATGTGGGAATGAATTCGAACGAGGTCGAATGTGACCCATAGCGAGGTTGAACGTTGACTTGTTAATTCAAACGAAGTCGAATTTCACTTACGCTTGGAGATGGCCGGGGGCCACATGGGTGTGAATTCGAGTGAGGTCGAATTGTGACCCGTAATGAGTTCGAGCTCGAATTTTACTTTCTCTTTGGCGATGGGGGGGGGGGGCATGGGTGTGAATTCGAACGAGGTCGAATTGTGACCCGTAATGAGTTCGAGCTCGAATTTTACTTTCTCTTTGGCGATGGGGGGGGGGGGCATGGGTGTGAATTCGAACGAGGTCGAATTGTGACCCGTAATGAGTTCGAGCGAGATTGAACTCTATTCTCGCTTAGCGATGGCCGGGGGCCGCATGGATGTGAATTCGAACGAGGTCGAATTGTGACCTGTAATGAGTTCGAGCGAGATCGAACTTTGTTTTCGCTTGGCTATGGCCGCATGGGTGTGAATTCGAACGAGGTCGAATTGTGACACGTAATGAGTTTGAGTGAGTTCGAATTTTGACTCGTCAATTTGAACGAGATCAAATTTTGCTTTCTACGTTAGCGTGATGTGTAAATTCAATGGAGTGGTGTAAGAGTGTCGCCTGCTACCTTGTTTTCGTTGGAGAATATCACGTGTTGTTGCATGGTTTGTGAATTCACCGAGATGAGTCCCAGTCTATCTAGTCCCTTCATTGCTCGGCCTGGAGAGGTGGTTGACGGGATAGGCGATGAACACAGTACTCAAGCTTAGGGACACCCTGGGTTTCGATCAACTCGAAGGGGATTCAGATGTGGCTCATCAAATTTAGTTGGTTGAGCCGGCGTAGCGCCGCCTTGGCAAGCATATGGGCGAGCTTTTCGTGCTTATTTTCAGCATGTGTTGGAGAGATTTGTATGTTTTCAGGGTAGGCCGCCCAATCCCAGACTACGGAGATTTTTCTAAATGATGTCAGCTTGTTCTAGACCGTTTGTCGGTTATCTGCAGGGTGATGTGGGATGTTTTTCCGATTTGCCATTTTCTAAAGGGAGAAACTTACAACCTGTATGTCGGCAGTCCCTCATTCGCGTATTTGGGAGGACGCTCTGATCAGTTCTAACCCTACACCACTATATAGTAGCGAGGAGTAGTCGATGCAATTTTACCCGATAAGGACAGGATCGATTTCCACAAGGAGTTAATTTAGTTTGGAGATGGGTTTCTAACTAATCTAGATGTGCATGTTGTTTCTAATTGCACTTCTAACCATAGTCGTGATTGATTCTATTTTAAGTTTAATTCTATTGATTGCTATAAGTAATCTAAGTACAATATTTTTGCGAGAGTTTTTCAAATGGTAAAAGGCACTAAGCAAGTGACTTCCGCCTAGGTGAGTATCTAATGAGATTCAAGAATCTAGGGAAAGATTGTTATGATTGGGGTCGTGATATAACCAACACACATAAATACTCACTCTATACCTCTGGGTAGTTTGAGTGACTTTGCCCGATTTGCATTCTCAAGCCTAAATGGGTATTCATGCAATGCAAGTGAAATTGACTCAAGTCGGGTATTACTATCTCTAGGTTTACCCCTTTCATTGGGGCTATCAATCTCTTGAGTTCATCCAAATTCCTTGTTAGCGTAATTTTCCTAGACTTAGTACCCTTTTCTCAAGAAGAGCCTAAGTCATAAAGGCATGAATTAGTGTTTGCAACCACTAATTCTACAATTAAAGCATGAATCAAGCTAAATATCACTAACCATAAATAATTAAGCCCTAAAATTCAAGACCTATTAAGTACCCACACTAAGGTTGGGTCACAACCCTAGCTATGGAGTCTAGCTACTCATAATAATGGTAGAAATCAAAGATAAAGATGCAATATAATCCATAAAATTCAAATACAAGATGAAAATCTAAATATTGAAGATAAATCTACTCTAAAATTACTCAAATAGTAAAGCTCAGCCGTTTATGTTCTCCCTAAAACAAAACTTAACCTAAAAATGTCAAAAAGGTCTATTTATACACAGCTAAAAATTTCGGACAAAAATGCCCCTGTGGAGAATTCGTGGACGCGTAAATCTGACTGCGTCCGCGTTTGAGCATGCGCGGCGAATAAAAGTGAGCGCGGTCCGCGTTTCTTCGATTATGGTCTTGGTTTGGACTGGGTTCTGCGAACCGCGTAAATTCATCCGCGTAAGCTTCAATCGCGGCCGCGTATTTTGGATGCGGACCGCGTTCTTCTGTTAGGCTTCACTTGCAAAGTAACCTCATATCACGCTCCCAGCAGAATTACCACTGCGTCCGCGTTTGGTTAATTCGCGATAGCGTAATTTAGACGTGGACCACATTCTTCATTTGTGCTCAATTTGCAAGTCCTCTGAATCTCGAACACCGCTGTCAACGTAAATCCCATCACGGTTGCGCCAAAGTTTTTGCGGTCGCGCTTTTATAGCGCGGTCATCAGTGATGTTTGCTCTAAAATGCAGCTTCTCTGAACCTCAATATCGCGGACCGCGTAATAGTATCCGCCTTAGCGGTGAACCCTACGCAACCGCGCTTTTCCATCGCGGTCAGCGGTGCAGTTCCCATCCTTGGGTATGTGCAAGCTTGACTCCTTCTTTGCCTCATTTTGACCAAACCTTGCAAGCAAGCACATTAAGTTAGTTTTCGGAAATACCTTTACACATTTTTTATCCAAAACCTAAGCAAAAGAGAGCAAATAATAGGCTAAAATCCCTAGTTATCACGCTTTTGTTCGTTGTTTCACTTTTCACAAGAGGAATAACAGGTTAGATGTAAACAGAATCATTTGTTACCTCGATTGGCTGGTTAGCCGATGAATGGGGGGGACTAGTCATATTCTCTTCATAGGTATGCTCTTCGCTACCCGGGTCTGGGAAATACCTTCGACTCGGTTGGCTATGAGCTGAGGGACGCGTCGTGGAACGACTCGTCTGCCCTATACTCGAGTGTTGGCTCCAGATCTGACCTTAACCTCGCGTTTGATCTCTTCATTAGTCGAACTCTGGCACTTTGTGGGAGGTTGGAATAGTTTACCATTCCTGAGAATTACACAACATGCGTAATATACGAGAAGGAATGCAATGCGTGTAAGATGTGGAGCTCTAGATCTTCTATTACGGCACGGTGTGGCTTTCGTGCATAAATTGATCGTGGGGTGAAGAGATCATAAACAGAGAGTTAAGGCCGAATTTAGATCTGAAGAAAACTAAGTCTTTGGCTAGAATATCCCCACAGACAACGCCGATTTGTTTGACCAAAAAGTTTTGAAGTCTTTTTGTTAGACTAAACATGATGGTGAGAAAAAAGGATAAATTCTAGCCAAAGATAATTAACTCTTAGATCAAAGAATGTCAAGATTGATAAGCTGGACAATGTTAAACTTGAGAACAAACTAAGACTACGATAAAGATCTAAGATAAGCAATGAGATAACATTCACGACAACATTGATTCATAATATAAAGTAAAGGGAGAAGAACAGATTCACCAATCGTGGCTACGAGACATGTCTTAATTTAATCCATAATGATGATTACAAGAACAAGTGGCAAGGTTTTGAACCCTCTATCCTTTACCAGGTAGACATTCAAGTCTCCCTCTGTTGTGGGTGAAGAAGTGTGTTATATTGGAATAGTCCCCCCCTTTTCTTCATTCTCTCACCTAGTATTTGTACAAGGTATTCTCATTTACCCAACGGTCCTTACCCAGGATACCTAAGTGTTTTGACCGTACTTTAGATCGACCATCTGCAACGCCATAACGTCTACTTTGCCGTATAGGCCTTCTGAGTTTACGACCTCGGTCGTGGCCGAGGTGCTCGTCGCTACAGTGCCTTATGAATACGACTTCGGCTCAATCGATCCTTTTGTCATTCGTCTTCATGCAGATTCCCGTTTGGTCAGATTTCGACCCATACAGTGTGTACGCAGACCTTACCCCTACCTTGAGAGGATAGACACGATGTTTTTAATAGACCCTCGGCTTAGAAAAGCATAAGCACCACATTAATGAAAATATAGACAAGAAGGGACAGGACCAAAAAGTCATATAAAAGCAGAATAAAACAACAAGACAGTAAGGTGATCAACAATGAAAGAAAACAAGGGTTAGTCATAAAACCCTACTACCAACAAAGCGAGATTGCGTGCCAATACGACTGTTATGAACACTCTAGACTACTTACTCTATTACCCTAATCCTCGATCTCCATACCTTCCTATCAAGGGTCATGTCCACACTCAGCTGCAGATGCGCCATGTCTTGACCTCTCCCCACCTCTTCTTTGGCCTACTTCTACCTCTTCGTAGGTCCTCCGTTGTCAACTTCTCACACCTACTCATTGGTGTGTCTGTGCTCCTAACATGATCAACCACCTAAAACAAAATAACTTTAGAAACCTACCTACGTTTGCACCACTGGGGAAGGTACACTCAATGTCGTTGACAATATATGTGGCATAAGGACAACCTGAAGTAACTTTTCTAACACCTCAAGCAAAGACTAATTCCTCAACAATAAAAGGGGTAAAGAGCTAAAATAACTCATACATGCATTAATACAGCCTTTTATACATGCATTTGATTTTTTTTTATCGATTGGACAAATATTTGTTTGAAATTGAGAATACAAGCTTGTAAGCGTCTAGATAATATTTGGTTGAAGTTAAACAATATTTAGGAATTGTTTGGTTGTCAGTTAGAATTATGCAGGTATTAGTTATATATATATATATATATATATATATATATATATATATATATATATATATATATATATATATATATATATATTCGTTATGCAGGTATTAGTTATATATATATGGGTCGTTTGGTATGAGGTATAAGAAGATATAAGGGTGGTATAAAAATTTAATATCACCTTAATACCCTATTTGGTTAGCAAACCAGGTATAAGTTATCCTGGTGTTATAGAAGGTGGGGTAATTAGCACCGGTATAACTTATACCTTCTTCTTAGCAATTATGCAATTGTCATTCTTAATACAACATACTAAACAATGAATAAACAACAATCCCAACATAACTAATCCCAACATAACTTATCCCAATATAACTTATATCCGCATAACTTATGCCGGTATAAATCGTAACCAACGACCCCATATTAGTTATGCAGGTATTAGTATACATATTAGTTATGCAGGTATTAGTATACATATTAGTTATGCAGGTATTAATTATTGATGTATTAGTTATACCAGAATAAATAATGCAGAGATTAATTATGCAGGTATTAGTTATACATGGATTAGTTTTGCAGGATTTTTTTTTTTTTTGAATATTTGGTTTGTTGTATTAGAAATTAATATTAATTATATAAATTTTAAAGTAAAATACTTATTTACTAATTTTGTCTCTAATAGATTGAGAAGAGGAAGAGCCTAGCAGTGAGGTATCCATGCTTGTTCTCCAAAGGATTTGATACAAATCAATTTATAGGACGCCTTTATGTATAAAATGATAGGGATAAGTTTGTCATTTCCATATTTTATTCATGTATTACTAATACATGTATTAGTTATTCCATCTTCTAAACATAAAATAATACATAAATTGACTCATAACTTACACATATATTATTTATATATAAAATGACAGTCAAACATGGTATTAGTTATGCTGAATTTTATACTAAATAACTAATGACTACGAATACGGCAGGCCCTTCTTCAAGAGTGCCCTTTCCCCAGCCTCCAATCGTCTCAGAAGAGAAGACTAAGCTCAGACGAATTGTCCAAGGAATTATATTTTAATTTTGAAATATGTATGAATATAGCCTAATGAGGAAACGGGAAGGGTAATATATATTAAACACAAAAATCATACTAAAGGCAAAATTGCTCAACATTGAATAATATATTAAAACTTTGGTCCTTTTCAAAGTAAATAAATAAATAAATAAAAATGTAGCCTATTGAAACATGATATTATTTTTTACTACTAATATTTTTTTGTCAGCGTGTGAGATCTTCAATTTTGACGAAGGGCTTAAATAGTCCACACGCTTAGATTCATCAGCACACGGCTAAGTCCCTTTCTCTAATTAAAATATTTCATTTTCAACAGCGAAGTCATAACCTTTCTCTTTCCACAAATTATATTCGTAAAAGGACAGCGCGGTACAGGAAACTCCCGCTATGCACGAAGTTCGAGGAAGGGACGCACCATGAGGGTCTATTGTACGTAGTCTTATCCTGCATTTCTATAAGAAGTTATTTTTACGGCTTGAACCCCTGACCTGCAGATCACATGACAATAACTTTACCAATATGTAACCTTATATTTGTATTTTATTTAAATAGAAATGTTATTGCCCTTAAGGCAGCTTATGGAAAGGGTTGTTTGCAATTTATTTAGAAGAAAACATTTGCGCAAAAAGTATATTTGACGAACTTTTAGAAACAACTAAATAAGAGAATTAGAAAATTCTCCTGAACTTTTAGAGCCCGTTTGGACATAAGAAATTTTTCGCTTTTTTTCAAAAATATATTATTATTTTTTGAAATCAATGTTTGTTCATAAAATTTTCGATTTTCAATTGAAGATAGCATTATGAAAAATTTCGGGAATTTGAAAAACCTCCAAAAGCGATTTTTCAAAATTTTCACTCAAATTATTCACAAAACTTTAAAAACAACCCAAAATTATATTCATGTCCAAACACAACTCTAAATTTCAAATATCATTTTCACTTGAAATTTTTTTCCACATATTTTTGGAATTTTACCATTCTTATGTCCAAACGCCCACTTAGTATAATGATACTTTTTAGGAAATCATACTTCATACCATTTTTTGTTTGTATTTGCTACTCTCTCCGGTTCACAATAGGTGACCAGTTTGCTTTTAACACGCCCATTAAGAAAATACTAAATTCTATACAAAAATACCTATTATGACTAAACTACCCCTAATTAACTCTTTAACGTGAGGAGTAAGAAATTTTTTTAGGGATATGTACATAAGGGTTATTTTGTAAAAACAAATTAAATTCTTTCTTGATTATATAGATGGACACTTATTTTGAACCAAAATGAAAAAGTAAACTGGTCACTTATTGTGAACCGCATGGAGTATATATTTGAGATATTATTAGACAATAAAATTGGATGAAAATCATTTACATCTCTCGAATTTGCTTTAAAAATCAAACTCCACATCCAACTTTGAACTATAAACATTTTTCTATATTCTACATCTCCAGGAGTGTAAGTTATGAACTATAGTAACCTCCAAGAAGTACTTAGAGAGAGAAACTCCCACCTCTTGCTAGAACCAAACCCAATGGACAACCCACCCAAAATACCTAACATACCACCGGATTCCAACAAAATGGAGGAAGATATCCCCAAAACACACTCCTACAAAGAAATGCTTCTTGATAAGCAAGATACCTCACAAACAGACTACTTTATATCTGAGCTGGGAAACCCAGAAACTCAACAAAAAGGCAAGAAAAAAATAGGCCCATATCTACTCTCCCATGAAGATAAAAACAGATTATACGAGCCATGGCACTACTCGGTCATCATCAAGCTCTTTGGCCGGCGTATGCCACATTACCTCCTCCGATCCAAACTAATTGAACAATGGGACCCATCCAAACAGTTAATCTTGGTTGAACTAGGATGAGATTTCTTTATAGTCAAATTTGGCAGGGAAGAAAATCTGGTTAAGGCTATTCAACAAGGGTCATGGTTTATTTTTGGGAGCTTCCTCTCCGTCAAACGGTGGGAACCAAAATTTGTCCCACAAGAAGCCATCATATCTTTCACTGCGATATGGGGTCGTCTCTCCCAGCTGCCAACCGAATTCTATGACAAAGAGATCTTTGAAAAAGTTGGCATAAAGCTTGAGAAACTTCTTAAATCGATACATGTACCTCAACGACCCTAAGAGGAAGGTATGCCAAAATCTGTATCCAAGTTCCAGTGGAATCACCAATTGCAACATCCGTCACTATTGAAAACCATAAACAACTGATAGGAGACCATACGAAGGTGAGAACGTCCTTTGCACGGGATGTGGAAGATTAGGTCACATCCTAAAATGATGTTCTCTCAAGCACAAACAAACTCAACCACCACCATCACAAGACAGCCATGGCTGCTCCAATTCAAAAGCAACTAGTGACAATGAAGAGGAATAGAAAATTGTTTCCTTTCCAAGGAGGCGCAAGCAAGGACACTCCACCCAACAACGCCCAACAGTAAACCCGATAAAAAAAGTAAAACATTTGCTCAATCGAATGGCATTCAGGTTCGAATGTTCGACGCCATTTCCGGTAAGTTTCTCGACACTCAAACTTTTAGATATGCTCCAAAAACTAACCCAATGCATGACTCAAGCCCAGCCCAATGCACAAAGAACACTATTTCACCTATGGAAAATCAACCCACTCACGGACAACCCACAAGAGACATGCCCAACACAAGCATGAAGAGAAAAGCGGGCCCAGAAGATAGTGATTGAATACCTTGTACGAAGAAGAGGCCTACTCCCAAATCCAAAAAAATAGCCCCCCTCCTTCTCCCCCTACCCCTCCCCCCCTAGAAACCCAAAGTCAACTAGCCCAAAGGGCCCAAAAGAGAGTCTGACAACACATCAGATGGAGACCCACTCCAACCCCAAACCCATTAAATCTCTAGCAAAACCCAATGATGATCCCTACTGTTCTACATCACCCCAACAAATGCACTTTTTGCAAAATCACTCCATGGAAACTCCAGAGCAAAATCTTTGAAATCCAAAAATTACAATTGATTTGACACCAACAGTTAACTCAACAGGATTTTCCCGTAACCCAATAACCTGTGTATTAGACGCAGGTTTCGAAGCATCCACCATGGGTGTCGATCCACCTCCATCATCAGCAAAAGTCGTTGATTACCCCAATAAACCCACATTTATTAGCAACCCAAAAAAGGTTAGACAGAAAAAACTCAAAAATGGAATCCCCTCCCAACCCCCGGTCATTCTGACCTCCGTTCCACCACCACCGGACCACACGTCGGCGTCCTGGATGGAGATAACCCTCCATGACCAGGCATTGTGCTACAATTTTCATCTGGGAAACTAACTAATATCCTTCACTATAAAAAATCCGACCCATCTAGCCAAAGTCACTGCAGAGGCCCTAAACAAGGGTTTGGCGATGTTTGGAGCTCAACTATGGCAGTCAATGGTGCTTCAGAGCATCCTCAACCCCCTCAGCAAACCACCGACCCACCCCAGTCCACAACATGGTGCAACAAATCTTCAGTTACATTCCTTTCTTCCCGTATCCGGTAGTAAAGGACCCCTTTGCGACTCCTCAGTTCAAAGTTCTTCAACACTGGCCACACCAGGACCCTTCATCTTCAACGCAAGAGAAACAGAGCTCACCCCCATTGGAGAATATCTCGAAAGAGATACCAAAAGCCTTGGAAATCCTGAAGAGCTCATACGTTAAAGGAAACGACGCCATCATACAACCTTTCGATAATAGACTCTTTATGGCTAGAGGCAGTACGAGCGGTGGAGTTCAATGTGGACCACAACGAGACCATGATCTTTCTATGCCCAAAGACTCTAGCGAGATGTGGGCTGAGCCTGTCCTCCCATCAAAGCCAAGGTGTACTGAAGCCTCTTCTAACACTAACTCCAGGGATGAGATCTCAACCATCTCAACCTAGGGGAAGAGATGTGATACCATCCCAGGGAAGGGACAAAGCACTGACGAGCAACCCCTCTAACCCCCCATCCTCTAATGAATTTCATCATATGTAATGTTAGGGGGCAAACAGTGCCGAGTTCAGGCGACATTGCTTAGAAATGGTGAAAATGCACAAGCCTGCTATGTTTGTGTTGTTGGAAACCAAGATGGCAGATCATAAAAAGCTCACAGAGGAACTGCAATATGACATGCATATTCAGTTCCAAGCAGTAGGCCACTCAGGAGAGGTAGTCATCATGTGGAAGGAATCCTCCCTCCAGGTAGATGAAGTAGCACTAACACCACAAGGTATTCATGCAATGGTCAAGGTACTCCCCCCAACCCCCCTTTGGTTACTTTCTGCAATTTATTTTAGTAGTTATACTGAGGTTAGGAAGACTCTCTGGGATAACCTAATTGATATTTCCATGAACTTTAAGGGTAGTTGGTTTGTGGGTGGGGACTTCAATGAAGTCTTGAAAGATAGGGACAAATTTGGGGGCAACCCCATCAACACGAATAGGAGCAACCTGTTTTGGAATTGTATTAACAATTGCCAACTTGTAGACCTTGGATTCAAAGGTAGCAAGTACACTTGGTCTAACTAGCGCTTCAAAAATAGGTCTTGCCTCATCCTAGAAAGAACTAATATGTGCTTTGCTAATAACCACTGGGTAAATAAATACCCGGAGGCAAATATTACTCACCTTGCTAGGACCCACTCTGACCACTGTCCCTTGCTGGTCAAGCTCAACAATAACACTCAAATGGTCTCCACTAAGCTTTTTAGGTTCGAATCCATGTGGTGCAGACACCCTATGTTCCAAAACCTCATCAGGGGTTCCTTCCCATCCCAATCCACCCTTATCTTTTCCACCATTAGGTTCAAGGATAATGCTACCAATTGGAACAAAAGCACTTTCGGCAACATTTTCCACAAAAAAAAATGCTTTCCAAGATAGCTGGGATTCAGAAATCCCCTAGCTATCAATCTAGCAACTTCCTCCAAACCCTTGAAAACACCCTTATTGAAGATCTTGACTTTGTCCTTAAAAATGAGGAAGATTTCTGGAAGCTGAAAGCTAGAATTAACTGGCTCTCTGATGGTGATGCCAATACCAGATTCTTCCACACATCCACCCTTAACATAAAAAGGAGAAACATAATCATCTCCCTCAAAGATGATTCGGGGCACTGGCAGTATGAGCCCTAGGAAACAAAAGCTTCAATAGCTAATTTTTTCCAAGAGCTCTACTCCACATCCCTCTCTCAATCTCAAATGCACACTACCACACATAGGCTCTCTCTATCTGACTGCAAGGCCCCTCAGAGATAGTGAAATAAAAAATGTCACCTTCTCCTTCAAGCCATTCAAAGCTCCAGGCCTTGATGGCTTGCACCCTTTCTTCTACCAGAAATACTGGGACACTGTGGGGAAAGATGTGTTCTATTTATGCAAAACTTCTTTTCAACAGCAACAATACATCCTCTGATGAATGAGACACTCCTATGCCTTATTCCAAAATTTCCTCAGGCATCCATGATTAAAAACTATAGGCCCATAGGTTTATGCAACATTGCTTACAAAACTATGACCAAAATCCTAGTAAACAGAATTAAATCTTACATGTCCTATATCATTGGCCCTAGTCAGGATAGCTTCCTCTCCAACAGGAGAGCTTATGATAATGTTATCATAGTCCAAGAATACATCACCCATTTAGGGAAGATGAGAGGCAAACATCTCACATGATCCTTAATATAGAGATTGACAAAATCCAAAGGAATTTCATATGGGGCACTACCAGTATAAAAATAAAGATGCACCTCGTTTCCTGGGATACAATCACAAAATCTAAGGCACATGGTGGCCTTGAATCCAAAAAGTTGACCTAAAGAACAAAGCCATCCATTCGGGATTGGCATGGAGGCTCTACCATAATCCTTCCACCCACTGGGCTAAAACTCTTATAGCCAAGCATTGCAACTGGAGGCACCCACCAAAAAAAAAAAAATCAAGCACCTGGTAATGTATCCTCAAAGGGTGGGAAACATGCATGCAAGCCAAAAGATGGGTTGTCCACTCAGGGAACAAAGTCAGTTTCATTAATGACCCTTGGATCCCAAATTTCCACTCAATCAGATATATAATTGAAGGTCCTCTTACTCAGGAGGACATGTCCATTACAGTGGCTTCAGTTCACAACAATGGGAACTGGGATCTTTCTTCTATCTCCCTGAACATCCCCCAAAGTATCCAAAACACCATCCTAAACACCTTCATCCCATCCAATCCTATAAAGGAGGATAGAATGATCTAGGGAATTACCACTAATGACATATTCACCTTAAAGTCATCATACTCTCTTCTGGATAATCTTGCCCAACAAAGTTGTGCAGACACAAGTAACAACTTCTTGTGGATCTGGAAGTTAAAAGTTCCAAACAAGATTAAGTCCTTCTTTTGGCTCCTCTTCCATGATAGGCTCCCCACTGGAGCCTTCCTCCACCATATTGGGATACATCTAGATCCTAAATGCTGCTTCGGTAACCAGGAAATTGAAACATTTTCTCACATCTTCTTCGATTGCCCCAACACAAAACTTTTCTGGACAAAACTTGTCTAAGAAAGTACCAACCCACTTCCAAGCCATATCTCCTCCTTCAATAGTAGAGACTGGCCAACCACATGGGCTTTCCTAAAAAAGAAACCCTTCAACAACATCATCAATTGGGAAGATCTACTCCCCCATGCTTCTGGAAAATTTGGCTTTCAAGAAACAATAACCTCATCAACAATAGGAAGGATATGGTTAATACAAAAGCTGCTCTGGCAAAAGAAACATAGTATATAACCATATCGGTGAACACATCACCCACAAAAGAGAAAACTATATGGGTCAATTGAACCCCCATCCAACCAACACATACAAGCTCAACACAGACGGGGTTGCAGTCGGGAACCCGGGAAAGGAAGGAACGGGAGATGACTTCAGAAATGCAAGTGGAAACTAGGTTCTGGGCTACATGGGAAGTATCCAACACACTACCAACACACAAGCTGGGCTGCTTGCAATTCTGAAAGGTCTGTAAATAGCTGAAGAAAGATAGCTAACGCCCTTGAAAATCAACACAGACTCCACAGAGGTAATTAGAATACTTAACAACGGAAACCTTGTCTTTGACTCAATTATCTTTGAATGCAGGTCAATCGTCCAAAGATTAGGAGACGTGGTGGTGAAACACAGCTATAGGGAGACGAACAAAGTTGGTGATTTACTACCTAAGTATGGTGCCAATAAGGACTTTTTTGAACATATTTTTGTAACAACAGTTTCTCCGGTGTTTGCTATAATGTTTTTGGGAAGACATCGCACGAACTGCTTTCTCAAGACAGATTATGGATTGTAATATTTATAGCGATGGCCACAACGAGGGGGAATTAGTATACCCCTAGAAATAATGCTTCTGTTTTACGCCCTAACGGGTAGTTTTTAATGAAAACGCACCCCCTTTAACCAAAAAAAGAAGAAGTAAGTTATGAACTATACAGGGATCCAATTATCATTAAAGAAACTCTCTTGCCTTTATGAAATGAAACTTTCACGTACTGATAAAAATGAACTCTATTGTCTCTTTTAAAATTTTGAGTTTGGTTCTAATTTGACTTTGTAGGAGATTCTAATTTAAACTTGCTTTAAATCTATTTTTTTTTAAATTTTAATTTTGGTTTTTCACTCGGTGTCCACATTGGGGCCCGATTAAATCCGTCTTCCCGCAGGAAAGTCCCACATTGGAGAGTAAAGTGCTCTGTAACAAAGACGACTCTATACCCAGGGACTCTAACCCGAAAACTCTGATTAAGAATAAATGAATACTTACCACTCCACAGTAACCCTTGTTGGTGATTTAGATCAAGCTCAATCAAGTATGGAATGCAACACTTGGATATAAATTGGATTTATTTGGTTCTTCTATGGCAGATTATTGATATGAATTGTTTTTTTTATACCTATTAATTATCTATTGCATGGTAATATATTACACAAACATATAACACTTCCCGATAAATTTGCTAAATTTATCATTTTATTAAAGGCATTTAAATTCCATTAGCAAATGGTCACCACCCCCGTATAATAGAAATCTATTTTTAAGTAGCAAATTATTGCTTCATTCAAACAGATTACCCTCTTTTTCTAAGAATGGCCAAAATCATAAGCTGCCTCCTAAACTTGTCTGACTTTTCCTCTTAGACATCTTATCTAAGATTTGTTTCAATTGAACACTTACATTGTTAAAATTTTATACACATTAAACACTTTTTACTGATATGGCATAGTGTGTGTGATACACCTACCACAAGAGCATGAGATGTACTATTTTTAGTTTTTTTTTTTATTATTTTAATTTCTTTATTCTTCATTCTTCTTTGCCATAACTTCTCCACCATCCACCACCATTGGCACTTTCGCCGTCGTCGTCGTTGCCTCCGCCACCACAATCCACCTTTCTCTTCTTTCTTCAGCCACCTCACCTCCTCTACCACTACCATCGTTTTACCTTCAGAACTGTCATTAAGGCCGCCACCATGCCGCTTCTTCCTCCTATTTCAGATAGTTCTACCACATCTGCCATCATCGCCTTCCAACGCTACCACCACTCCGATCACCACTTTCTTCATCTTTTTCAAATCTTACAACCACCACCACTCCTTTTTCGTTAATTCTGACAACCACCACCATCTTGCTCGCCAGAAAAATGGAGACCCATCACTGCCACCACTCTCTTTTCTTCTCGAAAATATTAGATAAAAAACTAAAAATAGTAGATCTAAAAGTACAAGCAAATTAAGTCTATAACCCCGCCTCTCCTCCCCCCCCCCCAAAAAAAAATATTATGGTTTGGGACGCCGCTTAGGGGGCTTAACAGAAGAATATGGAAGGGAGGGTCTAGGTGGGTGGGTGGGGTTATTATTTTTCTTTTTTTTTTCCTTAAAAATAGTTTTTGTTTTTTCCTCATAATTCATTTTGGTTATTATTTTGAACTAAAATGCCAAATGCCATCCGTTAATTCATCAAGTTGCCACATCATTGGCGAGCGTATTATGCTCTCTTTAGTTTTTTTGCTGATTATAAAAAAAGTGTCTAATTGGTTCAAATATTGAGTACATTAAGTGTTCAGTCGGAACAAATCCTAGGTAATGTGTCTGCGAGGAAAATCTGGACAAGTTTAGGGGCTGCGTATGATTTTTACCTTTAAGAATTAACCTGAATAGTCGTCTACCCAATTGCTTAAACTAAAAATAGCAGCTGAATCATAATGCGTGTATAATATAAATATTTAAGTAGCGCATAGTCATTATATGATATATTTATATCGGTTAAGAAAAATAGAGAATGGATGTAGTCGGATATTTGTGTAAAAATCTAGGGCTGCTTATCGGGCGGATTGGACGGTTATTTACTCTTAACGGTTTGGCTTATCGGTTATCGGCTTTTAAATGTATTAATCCGCTAGCCACCCGATAAGATATCGGGCGGATTGGTATCAGTTTAACTCTTATCGGGCGGTTTATCGGCCTAATTCAATCTATATTGCACATGACGCTGCTTTGAGTTTAGAGTAGACTACATTCCAGTCTATATTCAAAGTGAGTCCAGAATATACACTGACACATTCCAAACTACATTCAAAGCCTCATGCAATAAAAAGTGTCAGTGTTCGTTAATTCATGACACCAAAATTATCAGTATTCAACTATGATTAGTAGGTTCTGAAAAGGAAATACATGCAATTAGAAACCTATTGATTAATGACTACTCCTTTGGAATAAGCTACTTTGCCTCATGGTTAGCAAACTAGTATATCTTCACTTCCTAACTTATCTACTGAAAAACAAAATATTCTTTCCTCGCATCATATGTTTCTAATCACCATAACCCAAGATGATGAAAAAGGAAAAGAGATAGAGTACTGGAAGTGAAAAAAGGGTTTATTATATATATATATATATATATATATATATATATATATATATATATATATATTCTTAACGGGTTAAGGATTATCTGTTAAGAAAATTGAATAATCCGCCCCCAAACCGGTAAGCCGTTAATACAAAAATTTCAATCAGTTCCCTGTCCGTTAAACCGTTAATCCGATACCAATAAGTCATTAAGCTTCGGTTTCAGTTCGATTTTCGATTTAGGTTCGGTTTTAAACACCCCTATAAAAATCCCTTGTTTTTTTTTTTTAATTGTGTAACATTACTTGATAAGATAATCACAAATATTTCTCACATAGAGAGGCCCACATAGTAACTACTTGTTGCTACTGCCTTTTGTTATCTTCAACCGGAGATCTATCGGAAACAACCAATCCACCTTTAATATTGCGTCCACACTACCCGAGGCAAGTGCACAAATAGCTATTTTCATGGATGTTATTTATATATTATCCGGTATTTGTAAAAATCTTAACTTCAGGCCAATTCAGGATATTTTTGTCATGAAAAAATAAACTAAAAAACTAAAATTCAGGACACACTGATTAATTTCTAAATAACAGTCCTTTAAAATGGTGTCTGGTGTCATTTCTACGCACTACCTTTCCCAGATTAGAAGGATGAAATTAAAAAATTGCTAGATTTACAAGTGGTAGTTGAAAAATAGCCACAATTTCAAAAGCAATCGAAATTTAATCACTTTTAATGTAAAGATAAATCTAAACGAAAACATGTTCAAAATCCAAAAAATCCAAAAACAACAATAACATAACCAGTAAAATCCCACTAGTGGGCTTTGGGGAGAGTAGAGTGTACGCAGACATTGCCCCTACTCCGAAAAGGGTAGAAAGACGGTTTCCCTGAGACTCTCGGCTCGACAAGAGAGACAATAATATCAGAAAAGAAATAAAAGAAAATGCATGTAACAACAAAATGTGCCAGAAAGAAAATATCAACAACGAATAAGTGAAAGGACAATAACACAAAACTATGCAAAACAACAATGTGAACACAACATAGACCGCTAACAAACCTAAACAAAAATCTATCAGACTACCCGGTATAAAGAGGGAAGAAATCTCGACTACCCCCTAGCCTACCACCCTAATGCTCGACCTCCACATGTTCCTATCAAGAGCCATGTCCTCGAAAATCTGAAGTTGCGCCATGTCCTGNCCCCCCCCCCCAAAAAAAAATATTATGGTTTGGGACGCCGCTTAGGGGGCTTAACAGAAGAATATGGAAGGGAGGGTCTAGGTGGGTGGGTGGGGTTATTATTTTTCTTTTTTTTTTCCTTAAAAATAGTTTTTGTTTTTTCCTCATAATTCATTTTGGTTATTATTTTGAACTAAAATGCCAAATGCCATCCGTTAATTCATCAAGTTGCCACATCATTGGCGAGCGTATTATGCTCTCTTTAGTTTTTTTGCTGATTATAAAAAAAGTGTCTAATTGGTTCAAATATTGAGTACATTAAGTGTTCAGTCGGAACAAATCCTAGGTAATGTGTCTGCGAGGAAAATCTGGACAAGTTTAGGGGCTGCGTATGATTTTTACCTTTAAGAATTAACCTGAATAGTCGTCTACCCAATTGCTTAAACTAAAAATAGCAGCTGAATCATAATGCGTGTATAATATAAATATTTAAGTAGCGCATAGTCATTATATGATATATTTATATCGGTTAAGAAAAATAGAGAATGGATGTAGTCGGATATTTGTGTAAAAATCTAGGGCTGCTTATCGGGCGGATTGGACGGTTATTTACTCTTAACGGTTTGGCTTATCGGTTATCGGCTTTTAAATGTATTAATCCGCTAGCCACCCGATAAGATATCGGGCGGATTGGTATCAGTTTAACTCTTATCGGGCGGTTTATCGGCCTAATTCAATCTATATTGCACATGACGCTGCTTTGAGTTTAGAGTAGACTACATTCCAGTCTATATTCAAAGTGAGTCCAGAATATACACTGACACATTCCAAACTACATTCAAAGCCTCATGCAATAAAAAGTGTCAGTGTTCGTTAATTCATGACACCAAAATTATCAGTATTCAACTATGATTAGTAGGTTCTGAAAAGGAAATACATGCAATTAGAAACCTATTGATTAATGACTACTCCTTTGGAATAAGCTACTTTGCCTCATGGTTAGCAAACTAGTATATCTTCACTTCCTAACTTATCTACTGAAAAACAAAATATTCTTTCCTCGNATCCCTTGTTTTTTTTTTTTAATTGTGTAACATTACTTGATAAGATAATCACAAATATTTCTCACATAGAGAGGCCCACATAGTAACTACTTGTTGCTACTGCCTTTTGTTATCTTCAACCGGAGATCTATCGGAAACAACCAATCCACCTTTAATATTGCGTCCACACTACCCGAGGCAAGTGCACAAATAGCTATTTTCATGGATGTTATTTATATATTATCCGGTATTTGTAAAAATCTTAACTTCAGGCCAATTCAGGATATTTTTGTCATGAAAAAATAAACTAAAAAACTAAAATTCAGGACACACTGATTAATTTCTAAATAACAGTCCTTTAAAATGGTGTCTGGTGTCATTTCTACGCACTACCTTTCCCAGATTAGAAGGATGAAATTAAAAAATTGCTAGATTTACAAGTGGTAGTTGAAAAATAGCCACAATTTCAAAAGCAATCGAAATTTAATCACTTTTAATGTAAAGATAAATCTAAACGAAAACATGTTCAAAATCCAAAAAATCCAAAAACAACAATAACATAACCAGTAAAATCCCACTAGTGGGCTTTGGGGAGAGTAGAGTGTACGCAGACATTGCCCCTACTCCGAAAAGGGTAGAAAGACGGTTTCCCTGAGACTCTCGGCTCGACAAGAGAGACAATAATATCAGAAAAGAAATAAAAGAAAATGCATGTAACAACAAAATGTGCCAGAAAGAAAATATCAACAACGAATAAGTGAAAGGACAATAACACAAAACTATGCAAAACAACAATGTGAACACAACATAGACCGCTAACAAACCTAAACAAAAATCTATCAGACTACCCGGTATAAAGAGGGAAGAAATCTCGACTACCCCCTAGCCTACCACCCTAATGCTCGACCTCCACATGTTCCTATCAAGAGCCATGTCCTCGAAAATCTGAAGTTGCGCCATGTCCTGTCTGATCACCTCACCCCAATACTTCTTAGGTCGCCCTCTGCCTCTTCTCGTACCTGCCAAAGTCAACTGCTCACACCTCCTAAGGTCCATCTAGGCTTCTCATCCGCACGTGTCCGAACCATCTAAGTCGCGCTTCCCGCATCTTGTTGTCCATGGGAGCCACACCCACCCTCTCCTGAATATCTTCATTCCTAATCTTATCCAACCTAGTGTGCCCACACATCCATCCCAACATCCTCATTTCTGCTACTTCATCTTCTGGGTATGTGAATTCTTGACTGGCCAACTCTCAGCTCCATACAACATGGCCGGTCTAACCATCGCTCTATAGAACTTACCTTTGAGTTTTGGTGACACATTCTTGTCACAAAGCAAAATCTGAAAAATATTTCAGCATAATATACTGGAGTTCGAATTTTTCACATGGGAACTTCCAGCATAATATACCAGAGTTCCAGCATAATATACTAGTCCAGCATAATATGCTGGAAATTCATACACAGGTGCTCCAATCTTCAATATATTATGCTGAAACCTTCTATGCACTTGAGTTCAAGCATAATATGCTGGAAGTTCATCTACATGTGCACCAATCTCGAATATATTATACTGGAACTTTCTGTATTGCAGCAAAATAGTGACTATTTTTCAATGACTTTACAAATGCTGGCTATTTTCAACTCCGAAAACTGGCTAGCATGTGCTATTTTTACCAATTTACACAAATCAAGGCCCAAAACAAGAATTGGGCCGGAATTATCAACTCAAAGTAACAGCAGCAACATACTTTTCACGGTCAGTCTCTTCTCTTGTTGGCAAATCTCACTTAGCTTCAGAAAGTAGAATCATATACTAGGGCTTCAGCTTCTGTATCAGCACTCGGAATTGGAGTTGAAAAATGGCCGACGAAGCAAATAGAGCCGTAAGATATCATTAGCTTTTCCCTTCCAAAATTATGCATCTTTTTTTCCCTCCAGATTTTTACTTATTATGGAGTAGTTCGGATTAATTGCTATTTGTTTCCTTCAACAGGCTTTTATTGAAATTCAAGGTCGCATGATTGAGACTACCGGGAAATTGAAGCAGGTAAGGAAAACTTATTAGTAATTTTTATCAGCGAGATCGATTTTAAGTAAAAAAAGAAACAATTTTTATTGTGCTTAGAGGAGAAATTGAACAATTTCTGGTTTTCTGATCCTTTGGATTTTGTACCCTAAATAAAAATAATTAGGAAAAGAAGTGCTTAAGATTGGGCACAATTGAACTAGTTGATTGAGATACTTATATATTGTGATCTAAGGTGAATAAGAGTTGTTTTGGCGTTGTAGGTTCAAACGCAGATGCGAACTAAAGAAACGGAAAAGAAGCGTGCTTTTTTGACATTGGAGGAACTCAAGCAGCTCTCTGATGATACTAATACCTACAAAGCCATAGGTATGCTCTAAAAAGAAAGATAAAGTTGGTTTGAATTGGTTGTCTCGTCAAAGCTAGTTTTGATTAGGGCTGTGCATAATTTGGTAAATACCGAATTACTAAACCAAAATAGAAAGTTTTGGTATTTGGTATTCGGTATTCGGTATGCTATTTGGTTTAAGTTATAAAAAAATGGTATTAGGTATTTTAAAATGAAATGCCGAAATAGTGATACCGTACCGAAATATATATTATATTACACAATACACATTAATTATAATATAAATATAAAAAATCTGAAATTTTACTTTTCTTTATTTTCCAAGTTCATCAATTAACTCTAAGCAAGTAACAAGATATTTCTATTGATCAAATTTATTCTTTTATGTATATTTTTCTCTCTCTGGATTGATATTTGCTGGTTTTGGACAAAACTTTTGTCAACAAACGTTTTTAGTTTTGTACTTTTGAGTACTTTAATTAAGAATATTACATTCTATGACTCTATGCACTAGTTAATATTCAAAACGAATAAACTGAAGTTATCGAACCGAATAAACCGAAACCGAAAGGAGAAAAACCGAACCATACCGAATTTAATTAGGTACAGTATTGCTATAGCATTTTAAGTAACCGAATACCAAAAATACCGAATCAAAATGTCTAAATACCGTGCCATGCCAACCGACGGACACCCCTAGTTTTGATGGCTTCATCTGATAGTCTGAATATTTTGTTCTTTCTATTCGGTTCTCACTTTTTACATCAACCAAATAACTGAAACAAATGAAGGGGTTCACAATGGTTGGTGTGTTTCATTTTCTTTTGTAGCTTCTCCTTTCGTCGCAGGTCAAGCACATTAATCTAATCAGTGGCAAACTATTAGTTTCCATTCAAATAAAGGAATCAATGGTATATTAGTACTTAGAAGAACTTGTTTCTCTTAGAAATCACATCGCAATGTTCTTGTGGTTAATGAAGATCAGAAAAAGCCTAACAAAGTGAAAAAACAAAAGAAGTTTTATAAAACAGTTGTTCAATGTTTTGTTAAAGTGGATATGGGTACTTTAAGACCCAACATTTTGCAAAATCTGTGTTGTCGGTATTCGTCTATTAAGATGCATCTGTGGTGATACAATATTGAACAAGACCAGAAATTATCATATCGAAGCAAGTAGCACTGATAGAGGTCAAAATGGAAGGTAATTTAAGATGGTTTGGCCTATGTCTTATATACCTCCAAATGCATTGGTCCGTAGATGTGACTATGATGATTGAATGCGCTTACAAGGGACGTGGCATATAAAAATTACATGGAGGGAAGTTGCTTCAAAAGGCATACAATTTTGTAAAATCAATGCAGATTTTTCTAAGAACAAAACACAATGGAAGTAAAAGATCCATAAATATGATACCAACTAGCAGGGATTAAGATTTGTTTGTTAAATTACATTAGGTTCAGTATTTGGCACTGAATCTTTCTGCTCAGGTTAGATATTAGGTGTAGGGAAAAGTGTGAGATTTGAAAAACCTCTAGTTTTAAAGAATTCACATTTGCCTGAAAAGACACAGTTTAGTTGAATACCTGAAAGAACAATTATTTAGTGTTGGAATTATGTAGCCTCGGGTACAGTGGAGTAAATATATGAGTTTTCATGTAGTTGACGCAAACCATTTCGGAATTGAGAAAAAGCTGATTGATTGATTGAATGATTTGTTAATTTTTTGATTTCACTTAAATAATTTTGACCAGAGTTCTAACTTTGTCATTTCCATTGTCTTTTGTCTTTTTGTTGCAGGAAGAACGTAAGTTTTGAACTGAAGTCTATCATGTCCTGCTGTTATCTGGAAAAAAACAAGGGGATGTGGATCATATATATTGTTATTCTGGATTTCTCAAATTTCTGTGCTGCTTTTATATTTATCTCACTTTGGACAATCTTTTATTTTCAGGTTCATCTTAGAGCCAAAGACTGTGTTAATGGATGAGCAAGAGCAAAAACTCAAGGATAGTGAAACTGCAATTGCATCTTTGCAGGTGAATTCTCAAATTCCTTTCTCATTTTAGAATATAGTTGCTCATTGTCATACCAGGCCTGACTTCTTCATAGTTATAGTTTATTTTTGAGTCACAGAATTTTTATGGTAATTAAATAGAGATGTCTCAAGCTGATAAAGTAATGTTGTTTCAAGTCTCAATTTTGACCTTAGGCCTAATATTAATGCTTTGTTCTGAAATTATTAGTTACATAAGTTTTGAAATTTTGCTGTGAACTCATCAAATAAAAAAGTGTTCTATGGTGTTTAAGAGTTCAATCATTCACTTACTTTACCAAAGAGGACTCTGCTCTGAAAGCATCCACCAATAATAAGTCTGAGCTAAATCATTTGGGGAAAAATGGAAACAGAAAAGGTCCACTCTATAGCTTAAACCTCATTACTGGACAGCAATTTCTTCCTTTAGCTCTGCAGATAGGAACTTCCTGTTTTTTTTTGTAGCTTGCGATTTACCTTACTTTTTGTTTAACTACTATTTGCTGATTCCCTGGACCCCACTGGTGGGATTTTACTGGGTTGTTGTTGTTGTACTATTCGCTGATTTTAGTCTCAATGTTTAGCATATTGACCCTTGGTAGAAATAAATGGTGCCGTGCTGTTGAACGAACTTTAGTTGCCACCTTTACCTAACTATTGTTGGTACATCAAAACCACAACAACAGCTACACAAATTCCAAGCTAGTTTGAGTTTGCTATATGAATCCTCAACATTCATTCTGCTCTATTTAGTGTATAAAATAAAAGCTCAGTTTAGTTATAAAAGAAAAGCAAGAAGAAATTAAAGGAGCACAAGGAAAACATTTTTAAGAATTTGGTTACCTTGAACTATCCAAAGGGATAAGAAACATTATTCTTGTGTCTTATCCTACGCATTTTATGATTACCGCATGTTATCAACTTTTATATTCAACCAAACATTAAAAAGTGATTCCCTTGGACAGAACATTTTTCATAAAAATTTCTCCATGGAAGCCTTTTCTTTCGTACCAAATGCAGTTCTGCATATTTTATGATCTTTTACCTTAAAGAGTGTTGTGAGCACGTAATTTTTGCACTACGGAAAATACTCCTACAAAATCCACTAAAGTAGTTTTCTAGTTGTCTTTGATTTTTGTAGAACTTCTAGGAATTTCTTTTTATTTCTTTTTTTGCATTTGTGCATAGTTAATATCTTAAAATCGTAAAAGTCATTAAAAATATTTTAATATTTATTTTTATAGCATTTTAGGTTTGTAATTGCATTTTTAGGGTTTAATCACCTATTAATTGCATTACTAAAATACAAAATCACAAAGAAAATGTGTTAGCATTTAGGTCATTGTAGCATTTTAGGTTTAATTAGTTGGACTTTTTGTTAATTTACCTAGTTAGTTAGGGGATTAGTTCAATTGCTGGATCATTTGAAAATGATTTGTTTTTGCAAAGAAAATTCGGAATTAGGATGTTTAAAATTTGTTAAGGTTGAAGTTCAATAACAAAGAAGAAATGAGCCATTTGTTATCCATTTAACTGGGCCGAAAACAACGGCCCAGTCCTTCAACAATATACCCACCCCAATCCTTATTTAAGCTGGCCCAGAACACATCCACAACCAAACGACCCTGTTTTGACTTAAAACGATCTCAACCATTCATCTTCCTTGATCGGACGAGCCCATAACTATCTCTCCAAATGGGGCAACAAGCAATGCATATTACATGATATGTGTACTGTTTTTCTTTCACTAGGATTTTGCCCCATATGGTTTTTTCCTAGAAAGGTTTAACGAGACACATTATCTATGGACATCCAAGGGGGATCCTTACAAAAATTATGGTGGATGTCCATAACCACCAAAGATCACTACTCTTCTCCATTTTCTCCATAATCTCTCCATGATCTTCCTCCATGACCTCAAATGCTTAATGACATATTCATGGTATTCTTTGGTATACCTCTATGTAATCCTATAAATAGAGGATGAGAAGTGATATTGTATATGCTTGAAAAATACACTTGAATACATGGAAGAAATAAGAATCTCTCATATCTTTCCCTCTATATCTCTTAGCTTGTTTTTCCTTGTTCTATATTGTTACTTTGAGCTATATTTCATAACACGTTATCAGCACGAGACTCTACCATCTCAAGAAGCTTTTTGTGAAGATCAAGGTATTATTTTGCTCCTCTTTTAATTATGAATGATATTATGAAAAGAAAGTTCCTTGCCCTCGAAATTTCGGGCAAGAACTATATGACATGGGTGTTGGATGCTGAAATCCATTTATGTGCAATATGTCTTGGAGACGTCATTAAAGATAGAAATAAAGCATCTACCCAAGACTGTGCTAAGACCTTGATTTTCTTGCGCCATCACCTTGATGAAGGATTGAAAATAGAATATTTCACGGTCAAAGATCCACTTGTTTTGTGGAATGACTTAAAGGAAAGATATGACAACTTAAAGTTGGTCACTGTTCCACAAGCACGATATGATTCTCATCTGAGGCTCCTAGACTTTAAGTCTGTTTCTGAATATAATTCTACGATGTTCAGAATTACGAACAGGGCCACGATCTTTTCCACACTTAGCACATAGTCAGTGATACTATCTCCACAGAGTTTCAATTTAAAAGTAATTCTGAACATCGCAGAATTATATTCAGAAACAGACTTAAAGTCTTGGAGCCTCAGATGAGCCCAATCATATCGTGCTTGTGGAAGAGTGACCAACTTTAAGTTGTCATATCTTTCCTTTAAGCCATTCCACAAAACAAGTGAATCTTTGACTGTGAGATATTCTATTTGCAACCCTTCATCGCAAGAAAATCAAGGCCTTAGCACAGTCTTGGGTAGATGCTTTATTCTATCTTTAATGGCGTCTCCAAGACCTATTGCATCTAAATGGATTTCAGCATCCAACACTCATGTCATATAGTTCTTGCCCGAAATTTCGAGGGCAACGAACTTTCTTTTCATAATATCAGTCATAATTAAAAGAGGAGAAAAATAATACCTTGGTCTTCTCACAGAGCTTCTTGAGACGGTAGAGTCTCGTGCTGATAACGTGTTATGAATGTAGCTCAAAGTAACAAAATAGAACAAGGAAAAACAAGCTAAGATATATAGAGAGAAAGAGACGAGAGATTCTTATTTTTTCCATGTATTCAAGTATATTTTCAAGAATATAAGATATCACTCTCATCCTCTATTTATAGTATTACATAGAAGTATACCAAAGAATACCATGAATGTCATTGACATATCATTAAGCATTTGAGATAATGGAAGAACATCACGGGGGAGATAATGGATAAGAGTAGATCTACCATAATTTTTGTAACACTCCCCCATGGATGTTCACATATAATGTGGCTCGGTAAATCTTTCTAGGAAAAAATCCCAGTGAAGGAAAAAGTGTCCACATATCATGTAATATGCATTGCTTGCTGCCCCAATTGGGGAGCTAGTTCCGGGCCCGTCCGATCAAGGAAGATGAATGGTTGAGATCGTTTTAAGTCAAAATGGGGTCGTTTGGTTGTGGATGTGGTTTGGGCCGGCTTAAATGAGGATTGGGGCGGGTAATTTGTTGAAGGACTGGGGTGCTGCTCTTGGCCCAGTTAAATGGATAACAAATGGCCCCTTTCTTATTTGTTATTGAACTTCAACCTTGACCAATTTTAAACATCCTAGTTCCAAATTTTCTTTGCAAAAACAAACAATTTTCAAATGATTCAGCAATTGAACTAATACTTTAACTAACTAGGTAAATTAACAAAAAGTCCAACTAATTAAACCTAAAATGCTACAATGACTTAAATGCTACACATTTTCTTTGTGATTTTGTATTTTAGTAATGCAATTAAAAGGTGATTAAACCCTAAAAATGCAATTACAAACCTAAAATGCCATAAAAATAAAGATTAAAATATTTTTAATGACTTTTACGATTTTAAGATAATAACTATGCATAAATGCAATCAAATAAAGAGAAATTCGTAGAAATTCTACAAAAATCAAAGACAACTACAAAACTATTTTTGTGGATTTTGTAGGAGTATTTTCCGTAGGGCAAAAATAAATTACGTGCTCACAAGGATAAGAGCTCTCGTTTTTGACTTCCGTTTTCCTAGTAATTACTGCTATGAACAATTATAGTTTTCCTTTTGCTGTTTATATGAAACATACTGAATATGTCGGTGAAGGGCAGTATGTTAACAGATATTGCTTGTTGGACAGACTTCTAAAGAGTATTTGGAAAAGCATCTGGCGGAGGTGGAGAATAACCTTAGGGAGCTCTTACAACAAGATCCTGGTCTTGCTCGTCAGATTATGACTATGTCTGTTGCATAGATTTTGTGCTTCTGAGGTTCCTTTCTTACTCTTTCCTTGAAAAAAAAGGAGTTTCTCAAAACTCTTTACTTGCAATTCTAGGTAATGAAAAAACATTGCGTACTGGCTGTACGAGGAACTTATCCACCGTTTTCTGCCACTTCAACTATTGCTGTTGGGTAGGGTAAGGCTACGTACAATAGATACTTGTGGTCCGGCTCTTCCCCGGACCCCGCGCCGCACTGCCCATTTTTTTAGTTGGAAGTTTACTTCTATTGGACCTGGAGTTAGTCGAGAGACTGGTGTAGGTCAAGATGTAATTTGTGAGATATGTTGTGTATTAGCTACCTTAGCAATTTTGTACACCTGAAAGAAGTAAACTAGTTTGAGAAAGAAATGTCTAAATATTGATTGTAAGGAGAAAAAAGGGCTTGGATTTGCATAATAAAAATTTAGGGCACAGGTTTTGAATTATATTCTGAATACTGACTCAGACCTACCGCAGTACTAAATATCGGTGTCCTCGTTGCTATGTCCCTATTTTTTTTTGGGTAACCGTGGTGTTCGGGGCGGCGTCTTGAAAAAACAATACTATCAGAGCCGAGTTTTTTTTGCTTTGTGATTTTGTTCATATTGACATGAAAGTGATAGTTTAAGCCTCAATTCTCTTTGCAACGACAATTGTAACTTTCTATTATATTGGGAATGCCACTTGCTTAAACATACTTCAACAATAACAACATACCCAATGTGATTATATGATTCCATAGGCAGGATCTGGGGAGGGTCGGGTACATGGACCTTGTGAGATATAGATAAGTTGATTTCGATAACACTCGGTTCAAGACATTAAAAGAAAATGAAGTCCAAGGATTTTACTAAAGTTTCATTAGAAAACGTTTGCGATATTCACCAAGAGCCCATATTGGGAAGATATTTCTGTATGAAGCATAGTTCAAGGTGCAGTTCTTCATAAATGCCCCAGTTATTCCCTGCAAATACATAAGAAATACAACATTAGTCGTTCACAGTTTAAAATTGCTTTATACATTCTCATATATCGGAAACTGTCTCTCTGGCTCGCACAAGATAGGAGTAAGGTCTGCGTACACCCCACTCTTATAGATGACAATGGGGCTGTGTGGGGCGGGTTTGACAAAACCCACAAAAAATTCAACTCGCTCCGCCCCGTCCTGCATAGTTATTTTTTTCAGTTTTCACCCCGCCCCACCTCGTCCCGTTTATTTTTTTTTCTTTTTTCTCTATTTTTTTTTCTAGAACAAACTAGTTTGACATTTTATTATATTATAAAATAGAGAGTTTAATAAAATCACATAAACATAAAATTGAGAGAGTATTACGCTGATTTTCCAAAATAAATAGGTTACTATCATTTCCTATTACTAATACGATATCATTCCAAAATAAATGGGTTACTATCATAAAAATATTCGTGTTATGTAACGAATGAAGGCCGTGTTTCTTGCTCTGTTGTCTGTGCTTATCTTTTATTTTACCCAGTTTGATAATTGCTTAGACCGAGTTGTTTCCTTGTAGAGTTCTCACTTGTTTACTGTATACGATTCCAAAATAAAGTTGCCCCGCATGCAACCCTCCCGTCTCGCTTTAAAAATTTTAAAAGTTATTTTAACTTGCCCCGCACTCGCATAAGAGTAAACCCGCCCCGCAACAAACAAAACCCGTCCTGTCCCGCCCCATTGCCATCCCTACACACCCTCCTCAAACCCCACTTGTGGGATCACACGGGATATGTTTTTTGTATATACATGCTCGTATCTTGGAATGAAAGAATTTTATTTACAATCATATTACTGGATATAATGTATTTCTTCAGAAAATAGTGTAATGACTAAGAAGTCACAGTTCAAACTGTATCTATGAGTTTCAAATTTCAATAGTTTCATAACTAATGCTGTTCAGTTAAACATTTTTCAATTGTTAACCATAGTGAAAGAAAAGTTATGATTCTTATTATAAGTCAGCTTCTTACCTGTTGTGGATAGTCACCATCTTCCCTTTGTGAATTTATTAACAATCTTATTCCACGATTTATTGGTGCTGGATCAATTTCCGCCTGAGGGTTTAAAAAAAGGAAAATAAATACTAGTTAAATGATTATTTAATTATTTGTAAAAATTAGAAAATAACTATAGAAATTAAGAGATTTAACATAGATTAAGTATTGAACACTAGACTTTATTGTGCAGAGTCGAGTAATTTTTAAAGTTTGTAATACATACCTGTCCAGCGTTAATGAGAGATAACAATGCCCATGAAGTTTGTACCAAATTTGACTGGTCGCCTTTAATGTTTGTATAAACCTATTGAAAAAAAAGATATATATGAAAATTAAAGGAATTATTAAAAGAAACAAATCAATACAAGTTTCAATTTTCTGTTTAAATGCTGTGATCATTTGCCTTAAGCAGTTGTTTGTACACCTAATAATCTTAGACCTTTCTATAGCTAGAAAGCTGTAGATAGGAGCAGATCCACCGTGCTTCACGTGAAGCCGTAAACCGTCGGTCGATACGATACTGTATTTAGATATTTCGGTTTGGTATTTTCACTGTTCGGTTTGTTAAAATGCAATACCAGTACTGGACCTAATTAAATTCGGTATGGTTCGATTTTTCTTCTTTCGGTTTCGGTTTATTCGGTTTGAATACTAACTAGTGCATAGTCTCATAGTACAAAAATAAAAACATTTGTTGAGAAAAGTTTACCCAAAACTAGCAAATATCAACCAAGAGAAAGAAAACTATACATAAAGGAATAAATTTGATCATTAGAAATGTCTTGTTACTTGTTTAGTGTTAATTGATGAACTTAGAGAATAAAGAAAAGTAAAATATTAGATTTTTATATAATTAATAATATGTGTATTGTGTAATATAATATATATTCCGGTACGATATCGGTATTTCGGTAATTCATTTTAAAATACCAAATACCATATCCAATACCAATATTGTTTAAAACTTAAACCAAATATTATACCGTATACCAAAATTTTTGGTTTCAATACGGTAATTCGGTATTTACCAAATTATGCACAGCTCTACGTGAACCCATTTATTTTTGTCCAGATTCTGCATGTGTACTAAGAAATTTACTAAAAACATTTAAAAATTTGACTGTGAACCCAATCTATTGTATAATAGCTTGAGATTGCTGTGACAATTCAATAAACAACAACAACATACCCAGTGCAATCCCACACGGGAATCTGAGAAGGGCAGTATGTACGTAGACCTAATCTCTACCTTGTGACGATAGAGAGGTAATTTCCGACAGACCCTCGGCTCAAGTGCAGCTTATTCGCAACAATTTTGAAAAAGCAATACAGTAGTGGAGTAACCATAGAAAATGAAAGCAATAACAACAAGATAATAAGATAACAGAAACAACAAGTAGAAATAGAAATATACGAATCATAAACTTCAAATCTTGGGTCCGTTTAGGTTTTTAAAGGAAAGAACAAAAAAAATATATATATATATATATATATATATATATATATATATATATATATATATATATATATATTGTTACCTTATTTGAATTTGAAAGATAACTCTCACCCCATCCACCATCTGGCAATTGCTTTGACAACAAAAATTTACAGGCCTTTTGAAGGGCATGACAAGTAGAATATGTTCTTCCAGAAGCTATTAATCCATCTACTGCAAACCATGTTCCATATGTATAGCAAATTCCCCAACAACCTGTCCTGTATTTATATATATGGTTGTAAATATTATTATGTAATTTCTATCGCAAATTTTATCAATTTAAGAAAATTAAAGCAAAGGGCTAGCAATTAATTAAAGGGCGCAATACTGTGCACAAAATATTCTGCATTCACATAGTGTCCGAGGAAGGGCCGCACCCTAAAGGATGTGATGTAGACAACCTACCCTAATGATATATTCTTAACTAGTACATTTTTACAAGGTTTAGATTGTTTTTTTCTTTTCTTTTCTTTCGAGTGGGAAGGGGAGTGCAAATTTAGCTATAGCTAGGGGTGTACATGGACCGGGTTGGTTCGGTTTTTATCAAAACCAAACCAAAACAACTATATCGATTTGGATTGGTTCGATTTTGTCGGGTTTTCGATTTCTTTTGTTACATGAATATTATTGCAATCTTACTTTGTTAAAGTTATAGATAAAGTCTCGATAAGTGAATATGTTTAGTAAATATTGAAAAAATTGATAAACATATGATCTACTAAAATATTCTAATGGGAGATATTTTTTTTTAGTAATAATGATAGTTATTTTCTTAGTCGTCTAACGATCATTTTCGTTAATTTACGCTTTCAAGGTTAACACATGAGATGATTCTAAATATTTCAATATTTTATAAAGAAAGTTCAATATAACGTCTTAAAAATATATATAAAAGTTATATATTTGTATGTCGGTTTGGTTCGTTTTTTTTATATCTCAATACCAAACCAAGTCAAACCAAACTTAGTCGGTTTTATAATCGGTTTGGTTTGATTTTTCGATTTGGTACGATTTCCGGTTCGGTTTGAACACTCCTAGCTATAGCTATGGTTTCACTGGATCAATTTAAAACTCGCATTAATTATTTAAATTTTGAATACGTGAAGATTTAGAGATTATACCACGAGCCATCAGAATTTTGTGTATTCTGTATGTATTGTAAACCTTTTGAAATTGCAGCTTCAATTTCCTTTCTTCTATGTCCAGGGTGTAACTTTTTAAACAATGCTAAAGCTTGAATTGCTGATGAAGTGCATTCCACATACCTTGAAATCATAAATAAATAATTTATAAAAAAAATTGTTCCAAAAATCGAAGATATATTTAATATTTTATTTTTGATAAATCAGAATTTTACAAACGTAGGAAGTAAAGCTTACTCTCGTTCAATAACAGTATCCTCGAAAAATTCCGTAGGATTAAATTTCTGATACGCACATAAGAAGAAAAAAAATTAATATATAAATATAATATAATTTAACATGTGAAAATGTGTTAGCTAGTTATCATTTTTATTAGGTCATTAATTAAAAATTATAATAAATTACCTTGTACTCGATTTAATTATGTAAATATATTACAAATATGATTTTAATTTATATACGCTAATTTTTTGTACACTATCATGTACTACATAATATTAGGAATCAGTTTATTTTGGAGAAAGAAAAGAATTTAGTTTATTACCTCCAACCAGCGATAGGCACGTTGTGGCTCCCAAGCTGGAAAACCTCCATTTTCACTCTACATTTATAATTTATGATAATTAAGGTTAATCCTGGCGTATAATTTCAAGGAAGACAACGTTTAAATAGGAGAAATTCAAAAATAGTCAGATTTACAAGTGTTCATTCAGAAATAGTCACGTTTTAAAAGTAATCGAAATTTATCTACTTTTCATGTAAAGATAAATTTGAACGAAAATACTGTTCAAAATCTGGAAATACTCTAGCATAATATACTGGAATTCTAGTATAATATACTAGAACTCCAATATAATATATTGGAGTTAGTTCCAGCATAAGTATACTGGAACTCCAGTATATTATAGTGGAGTTCCAGTTCCAACAAAGTATACCGGTCCAACATAATATGTTTGAAGTTCATACACAGGTGCTCGAATCTCCAGTATATTATGCTGGAACTTTTCGCGTATTGGAGTTCCAGCATAATATGATGTAAGTTCATACACAGGTGCACTAAACTCCATTATATTATGCTGGACCGGTTTTTGTTACAGCAAAATAGCGGTTATTTTTCAATGACTTGACAAACGATGACTATTTTGAATGCCAATCCGAAAACTGACTAGCCCGAGCTATTTTTACCATTTAAATCATCTTTACAATTTTTTTGACATCAACGACCTTCTACGTGTTACAAGAGGTTTTCTTTAAACTTATAAAATCCAATATTAGAGTCCTATTACCAAGAAAATAGTAGTCGATATAAACTATTGTGAGTATTATATTTAATGAAGCACAATATACCCAAAAACAAACGACTATTTTACTTAACGTCGTCGTTGTTGTTATTATTATTATTATTATTTAGAAGAAGTTCTCCTTTTACTAATCAATTATCAGTGTTTACCTGCAGAGAGAGAGTAACATTTACTGCATCACATAAGCGTTCAGTTTCGAACTCTTTCCCAACTAGTTCTGGAGGCATTTGTGAAAATAAAAGTGCACACTGCAAAAACAAGCATAGAATATCATAAACCAATAGTTTTTTTTTATTTATTTTTTTTATTTTTATTTTTAAGAATAGCACCAACACAAGTACTAATTATGTAAATTTGTTAATTACTAAGCTTAAGCAAATAAAAGAAATAACCTAGCATATTTGCAGAGATTTAAACACACATCTGCTGGAGCGTATCCAATGTACAAGCTATAAGTTCATCTGAACCTATAACTTTCGGCTTAGATCATATATATATATATATTAAAAATTTCACTAAATATGTATAGATAATAGATTTTGAACCCAGTAAATTATTATACGGAGTTACGAATCTGAACTCATAAAATTCAAATCTTCTTTATTGTTGAAATAATTAATATAAACTGTTGAAAGAACTACCTTTAGTCCTTCGGAAGTGCAATCAGAGACTTGCCAACCATGATCTTGCATTGAAAATGTCCAAGCACCTTTAGAGATATGCCTATACATTTTCCTCAAGTCCCCACAAGGATTCTCTCTTACCTAAAAATATTGCCAAATCTTTAGATAAATAATTGTGATACATTTTATCCTACATTAATCAATAAAATATATAGGTCACACACAAGCTGATTCGGACATTAAAATGGCAGCCCGGTGCATGTATGGGCTGACCACTCTTCGTCGAAAAATTAAACTGCGTATATAGGTAAAATATTAGATTTTAGAGGAATATGACATATATTGAACACCACCCTTTGTCGGTAATTTTTTTTCACTTCTTTCAAGTTTGAACACTCTTGGATAAATTTCTGGCTTCGCCACTGGGTGCATGACTAATCTCCCCTTATGCGTAAGGTTCGAGGAAGGGCCTGACAAGGGTCTATATATTGTACGCAGCCTTACCTTGTAATTCTGCAATAGGCTGTTACCACGGCTCGAACACGTGATCTCTTGGTCTCATGGCAACAACTTTACGATCACGGTTATAAAGAAAAATAAGATTGAGTTTTTTATGATGAACCTGTGATGCTTTTAGAAAATCATTTGCTTTCTTGAGGGTTGGTCCAAATTCTGCAGCTAGATCACTTGATAAGATTGCTTGGATTGAAAAAACTGCATCCCACGTTTGACAACCAAAGGACTGGAATAATCAAATTGTAATTATTATTAGCAAACTAGTTTTGGCAAATCATAATGATTTTATGATTTATTAATAAAATGTGATGATAATTAAAATAAAAAGAAAAAGATAATAAAGAGAAAGGCTAAGTATTGAATAAACCTGAAATTTTAAACCATCTTCAGATATCCAATAGTAATCTGGCAAACGAGCAATGTGGCGTTTATATGCTTCTGAATTTGGATCTTCCACCCAACAAGCAATTAGACATAATACCTACCAAAAGAATAATAATATTTTCAATTAATTATCTCAAAGTGACTTTTTGGTTTATTTTTGCCTTAATGTTGTAGCAATGTATATGTCATGATTATATTATCATTTTTACTAACAAGAATTTATTTATATACACCGATAATGTAAAGAACTTTTATTCTATAAGTATAATTCTACCTTATTGTAGCCAGTGGCATAGCCACATAGAGTGAAGGGTGTTCAGTTGAATGTTCTTTATCGAGAAATTATACTGATTATTTAAAAAATTATATTATGTAGGTCAAAAATTACTTTTTATAAATATATATTAAACTTTGAACACACTTTGTTTAAATTTCTGGTTTCGCCATCGATTGTAACAGATTATTTACAGAGACGGACTCAAGATTTTAACGTGACGGCGACAACATTATTTTGCTCAACATGTGCCCCCAAAGGCTTTTAGTGTTTAGGTGCCAAGTTATTTATAGGTAAAATGACACTGTATAGCAGCTCTCAAAATAATAGCCAAAAATGTATATTTTTTGTATATATATATACAAATTTTATATATTTTTCGGCTATCGAATATAAATAGTTTCTGGCATGGGCTAAAAGTGATAAACCCTTTATTTATATAATCATTTTCAAGGTTAATACATATAAATATACAATCTTTTACCGAAATTTATAGGGTCCGGTGATGCCTCAACACTACACATAGGCCCGCCTGTGGTTGTCTGCCTTATTTTTCAAGTAATTAATCAGTTATCTTTTAGGTGGTCTGATAGTAAAAAAAATTTAGAAGTACTATTAAACTCTTACAATTACAGTCAAACCTCTATATAACAACATCCCTGTATAACTACACTTCACTATAAAAGTCAAGCTTTTTCGAAATCAATTTTTATATTATGTTATAGTATATGTTCTCTATAACAACAATTCGCTATAACATTAAACGAGACTGTTATAGAGAGGTTTGACGGTATATTGTAAGTTACCTTTTCAACACATCCAATGCAAATGTATCTGCTATTTTCATCCTCGTAGTGAATATGTTCCATGGCAAGATTCAAAGCCTTTTCTCTTAATTTAGTAAACGGCCATCTCTTTAGAACTGGCTCGGCAAAGTGATGCAGGAATCCCCATAGTGTATCTTGTATCAATGGATGTGGATAGTAAAGATCCTCCTATTCTCATATTAAAAAAAATTTAATTATGTTATAAGCGAGTTGATTGCGTAAATATTTTTATAACTTAAACTAATAAAAAAAAAAGGGAGCTTTGACGTAATTAGTAAAGTGCTGCCATGTGGTCAAGATGAGAGAAATTAAAAAATGGTCAGATTTACAAGTGGTCATTTAAAGTAGTCACAATTTTAAAAGTAATCGAAATTTAGCCACTTTTCATGTGAAGATAAATCTGAACGAAAAAACTGTTCAAAATCCGGAAAATACTCCAACATAATATACTGGAACTCCAGTATAATATACACAGGTGCTCCAATCTCCAGCATAATATGCTGGAACTTTCCGCGTGTTGGAGTTCCAGCATAATATGCTGGAAATTCATACACAGGTGCACCGATCTCCAGTATATTATGCTGGACAGGTCCGTGTTGCAGCATAATAGTGGCTATTTTTCAATGATTGCAAACGCTGGCTATTTTTTATGACCAGTCCGAAAACTGGCTAGCCCGTGCTATTTTTACGACTAGGAGTCACAGGTTCAAGCTGTGGAAACAACCTCTTGCATAAATACAGGATAAGGCTGCGCACAATAGACCCTTGTGGTTCGGCCCTTCTCCGAATTCCGCACATAGCGGAAACTTAGTACACCGACTTGTCTTTTTTAAAACTAATGAAAAAGGAAGAGAATCCACATACCTTAGCACATGTATTCCTTGCTTTATTCCAGTCAATTTCATTGTAAGGTTGATTATGAATCTCATCTCTTATGGACTGTACCAAACTAGTGATGGTTCCCACAAACCTCTTCCCATATAAATACGACATAGGCATGTACACCAAACGACCATAACACAACATTTTACCTGCATTACAAAATATATAATATATCTTTTTGTAATTCTGAGGAATATTTTTATTACATTATGTTTAAAGTTTTCTCCTTAATATATATTTTATGGATATTTTTAGAAACCTGGATGAATAGGAAATAATGTAGGCAGCAGCCAAAATTCTGGTGGCATTGGGTTGCAACCATCCCACTCATATACTCCTAGCACCTGAAATTAATAATATACAATTGATATATAAGTTCTTTTCTAAATCGAGATATTTCAAATATATAAAAGTCTTTCGTTATTTCTTAAACTTAGTGATAAATGTGTTCAAACCGAATCGGAAAACAACATCAAACCAAAAAACCAAACCAAATCGATTAAAAAACCCGACTAGATTTGGTTTGACTTGATTTGGTATAGAGTAAAAAAACCCGAACCAAAACTTACAAATATATAAGTTATATATATATTTTTGAGACTTTATATTGAATTTTCTTTAAAAAATATTGAAATACTTGGGATCCTCTCATGTGTTAACCTTGAAAGCGTACATTAACGAAAATTATTGTTAGACGACTAAGAAAATAACTATCATGTATTACTAAAAAGATTCTCCCATTAGAATATTATAATAGATCACATTTTTTTCAATTTTTCAATATTTACTAAACATATATTCACTTATCAAAACTTTATTTATAATTTTAATAAAGTAAGATTGGAATAATATTCATGTAACAAAAAAAAATCCGAATTATCCGAGAAAACCGAACCAATCCAAACCGATATAGTTGTTTTGGTTTTGATAAAAACCGAACTACCTTATCCATGTACACCCCTAGTGGTGAAGCCAAAAAATCAATAAGAACACAATTTTCCAGGGGGCTATCCACGGGTGTTCGAAATCTATTTTTTTAAAATCAATAACAAGTAAAATTATATCCTATAGATAGTATATTTTTTCGACAAAAGGGTGTTTAGTTGACCACTCTTGATCACACGTAACTTCGTTCCTGCTTAAACTCTATGTCCAGTTAAATACCGTTACATACATTAGGACGGAGAGAGTATTATTATCCATACCGCGAGCCAGAATTTTCCCCAAGAAGGAGTAGCAACAGCAGCACCATGATCAAGAATCCATTTACGTCCTTTAGCCAATGCTTTCTCTTCACCATTTTCTCCTAGCAACCTTAGTGCTATGTAATTAAATACTGTCCCAAACATAGTACTATGTCCTTCTATATGAAATCCCCACCCTCCATCTTCGTTCTGTCCACATAAAAATCATTTCATTAATTATCACATATACAATCTATCTGCAATTTCTGAATAATTTATACTGTGTTAATTCATATATAAGTAGATAAAAAAACCTGGTGATTGTAAGTGTAGCGTTTAATCTCCATTTGATGAGCTGGTGATAAAACCGCATTCATGTCTCCCGTGACATACAATGCCATGACCTACATAAGTAACTATTAATAAGACAGGCAGACATGTTACGACAAGATAAATTATACATATTTCGATATAACAACCATTCAGTATAAAAGTCAAATTTTTGTCTGAATCGATTTTATGTTATGTCATAATATGTATCATCAACACTTCACTATAGCAGATAAAGAATATATGAACAAACGAGACTGTTATAAATAAGTTTGATTGCATAATAAATTCTTTTTGTAGTGCCAGTTAAACGTACTCATCACGTTATGGTATACGCACTTTGACATTACCCTGTTAATTTGTCATTTCCAGTGTCTCTTCAAAAGATAGCCAATTGCGGGAAAAGAGGAGATAGAAGAAAGGATTGAGAGAGAAACAATATAATAAAATAAAAAGAAAAAGTAAGAAAAAGAAAAAGAAAAAGAAAATGGGGCCCATAAATAATTAATTTAAGTTAAATATGTAATGCCAAATAAAAATAGAACATGTGTATGATTTAGTATAATTAATGTTCTTTTCTTAGTTCTACTCGAGTTTGGGAGAGTGAAATCACTTTTTCCGCTAGTCATTATTCAGGGGGTTTTAAATTCAGCCCGGACAAATGTAAGGTGGAAAGAGAACGTCTGTAAAGGTTGAGTTGGGAACTGATTTTTCAGGATAAGTTTGGGATGTATTTTCCCTAAAAACTTTTGAAGAATCAATCTAAATAGTTGTCTATCAAATCAGTTAAATTTAAAATAGCGGATGAAAGTATAATTTATGTATAATATATGCATAATCGTGTAAATCCTTCGATAAAGCAAGAGACGACTATAAAAGAATCGACTTTTCTATTTACCAGAAGAAAGGTCGTCAAACTGAGCGTCTGAATAAAAAGACTCAGTCCCCGTGAACGGCCTAATGTCCGCCGCCTCTAGCCGATGCACACTATAATGAATTCAAATGCTTTCTTTTCTCCATACCTCCTACCCTCTGAACTTCATGGATTGAGCTGGTCCAAAGTGTTTCCGGCAAAGCTAGGAACGTGCGTCAAATCTTACGAGCGCGGTGGGAACGGGCTTCCCAAGAAGCCAGCCCAGGCCGGGGTCAGCATAGAATGAAGGGGACGCAGGGGCGGCCCGACGAATTTTGTGGCCTAAAGCCAAATTTTCAGAGAAGCCTTAATTTTTTAAATTTTATTTTATTATTTATTTGATTTTTTTAATAGTTTTTCTTAGATACAAAGTTATTAATAATTCTCTTATAATCAATAATTCCTAATGAGTATTTCTCAATTGATAATATAGCTAAACCATTTAAACTTTCGTGTGACACTATTGTTCTTAAATAAGATTTTATCAATTTTAATTTTGAGAACTTCTTTCCGCTGAAGCAATGGTAACATGAGTTATGAACATTATTTCATAAGCAATTTAGGCATTTGGAAAAGAATTAAATCTTTTTATTTGGTTAAGTGTATCAATTGAATTGTTATCTTCTAATTGTACTATTTTTTTAAATACTTTTAATTCAAAAAATAAATCTAAACCATTAATTTCAACATTCAAGATTAAGGCAATAATTTTTCAAATTTCCAACATCTAGTGATCTTACTTTTTACTGTCAATAAAAAATCAAAAATATTTTCATATGCCACGAATTGTTCAAATCTATTTTGAAGTGAAAAATAGTTTTGTCTATTATGTATAAAAGTAATCAACTCTAAAGGACCCATCGAAAGATTTTGAGATTTTTATTATCAACATTCACATCAAATTGTTACTTCCTGTGTATCACACATTTTTTACGAAATTCGGGTTCGATATCCATTTCAAGTGCAATTTCCTTGGTTAAAATCAGAGCAGTTGCAAATCCTTTTTCTCTATATTTGTTAAAGAAAGAAATCAAAACTCCTTTTAAACTTATACATAGTATATTAGGTGTAACAAAAAATAGCCCCCCCCC